>DWLR01004778.1:0-11655 GCA_018246295.1 Papilio alexanor hazarajatica | reverse complement strand
TATGAGAATGAGTTTTGGTCAGTTTGTTTACCTTATATTTGAAATATTTTATTATCTTTTCCACATATTCGTAAATATAAGTGGTTGTGCATTTAATTATCTACACTCATTTGATAACATTCTCAATTAATCTAATTTAATCAATGTTAAATTGATCAACGTTATAATTAACCCTAACTCTGTTCTAAATCGTCAGGGAATAATTAGATCAAAATGAAAAAGGTCTCAGTTGAACGCGGTCTCAACCGACAATATTCGAAATTTAAAGAATAGTTAGCAATTCAGTATGCCACTGCAGCTGACAATATTACAGTCACAAGTCTGTTGTTCTTTGTGCTATCTTTGTAAGCTTTACGCGATAGCAAAGCTTTGTAAGTTAGTAACAAAGCTCTGGCCTGCTCGCGCCGACAGCCACCGTTGCGATTTCGCTTATGTAAAAATACGTGCCTTTGCGTGTTTTTTATAAGCCGTTGCAATACAAAATCTACAACCAATGTTTTTCGATGACTTCCACATTAATGAGGGTCGTCTTATATATTTATTTCATATTATTTCTTAAATTTTATGGCGATAAAAGTGGACTATAATTGTACCTATACTTCGTGAATTCTCGATTAGAATTTAATAGTGGTAATAACTGAGTAATCTATGTCACAATGTCTCCTCAGTGAATAATTTTAAACCACCACTGAGTAATGTCACACACGAAACAGTCTAATTAATCCAATAAAGGCAGTTGGTCCCAGGAGCGTTGTCCCGCCAGAGTAGGCAGTGGGCGTCGGCGTGGGCGCGACAGCCCAGTGTACTGGCGACGTGCCCACGGGACGCGCGTCCTTCTTCAGTTCATGGACTTGACACAGTACAGATTTATTGCACACTTGTACTTTAAAGGGTCAGTCTGAGATGCTCGTGTCCTAGTGACTCAGTTCAAGTGTAACTTTGATTATGGCGGTCTGGGAGTGCGCGCAGATGGAGGACAACAAACATTACAGGTACATGTCGTGACTAACACATTCCTAAGGTTAATACTTTAAGTACTAATTAAAAATTACAATAATAGTGTAACTATAAAATGATAATAGTTATTTTTTACATGAACGATTATTGGTGGTCGAGTTCGAGTGGGTTTAGCATAAACCTTCTACTTGAAAAACCTCGTGTTTGATTTGTTTTTAGGAAAAGGTATATACATATACATAGTTCATTGACTTCGATCCTTAAACAGAATAATTTTATGAAGAGAATACTGTTTCACTTTGAACTACTGTTTTCGTACGTACTCCTAGAAAAAAATGTCTTGCGAGGGTCCCCCTGGACGGATACTGTTTTAGCACATGGAATAAAAATATTAGGGATGCTTATTATCAATAAAGAAGTGTAGAATTATAGTGGAGTTAACAATCTCTCACTACCTGACTAACTCGGCCCTGAGCGGTTGTAAATACTCAATCGTTTATTAGTTTGAAGGTGAAGTCATGAAAAGCCTGCGAGTAACAAGATTTCCACAAGGTTAATAGCATTTCTAGAAATACTGTAATAAATACCTTATGTAACAGTTGTATTCCTTAGCTCATCATAACACTGACCGAGATGTAGCCGTTGGGTCTATTTGCAGCGCGTCAGTCAAACGCCGCTAGCTACACATGTCAGCCTGTGCTCTTAACGCATGTGCTTTTTATCGTTGACGTCAGCAGCCTGACGCATACTAATTCAGTGTTCCTAATTTTTTGGTATCTTTTTTCATATTGCATCATAAAACGAATAATATAAACTCATCAGTTGAATGAATAAACGAAAAACATTCGTCGACTTCTTAATGGAGAAGTAGACGAGATGTGAATTGAAGTATGGTCTTGGCCTACCCTTCCAGGTAAGAAATAGACTCACGTTCGTACGTGAGTCTATTTCTTACGATCAGCTATGACAAATCATAGTAATACTAAAAAAACTTCACTGTGTAAAGAGAGTATAACTTTCAAAGAAAAAAAAATACACTGTTGTAGACCTTTTGTCATTGTTAACAGAGTGATCATAAGAAAGCATTATCTCAGATTCCGTCTCTCTTCACAAAATTTAATATTAAGACAGTGAGGCTATAAAATAAATTATATTTTGTAACGATAAAATCACTTTAACCGCATCCATTAGAGCCACGTGTGTGTTAACGAACGAAGACGTTACGAAATGGTTTTATTTCGTAACGTCTCATTTCTACGTATCATTTACGTATACTATTTGGAGGTCGTGGAATAGCTGCTGCGTTACGCCTTATTAGATACACAGCCAAGCGCCTAGTAAAAGTGTGTGTGTTCGTAAATAAACACATCTCTACGCACCGCAAAAGTCAGCTGCATGATTTATTCACTTGTTACTTCGATGTCATAAAAAGGTGCAGTATTCAAGTGAGAGGTATTGGTTGCGGCCTCGCGTTGGAAACTTAGTTTCAGCGTCCGCGGAGGAAGTGCGCTGGAGTGTGAAGGCCAGGGTTTTCAGCGAGAGTCGGCCTTGGGCGCCCACAGCACTCAGCGTTTACTGCTTTCGCCACGCCGTCTCAGGAAAATTCTATCTAATGAACATAATTTTGAACTGTAATTATATGTATAGAAATGATATCAGTAGCGGGTGAACTAAAGGTCCTTGCAACCAGAAACTATGTACAATATGTAGATACATATGTATAGATATATGGGTGTGATACATACAAGCAATGTGCCTGAACCGTCCACATAGCAAAGATGTTACATACCTATAGATATACCAAATCCGAGTGTAAGCCACATAAAAGTCACCAACTAGTGATTTTGTAAAATCCCGCGTAATCCCGCAGTCAAGCGGCACAAATTCAAAAACTTTCTCGCGGTACGAATTCAAAAACTCCATGTTTTAATTTAAAAGATAACTTTTGTGCTGTAAAATCATATAAAACCACCTCAAAGTTACATGATTAATGCACTAAATTCTCTCACATATACACTGACACTAAGAATTTGTATGGAACACTCCATCTGGTGATATATATAAATTTACAGTTTATAGAATATTCCAAAGACATAAAATTATTATAATAATTTAGCGTATTAAGTTCGCGTAAAATTATTATTCGACGAATCAAACATAATGACGGCTCGAAGTTTAACTGCGTTAATATTTTTTTACAGTTCTAGTAGTTTTAGTTATAGTATTTGTTTAATAGTTTTTATAGTTGTTTTATAGTGTTCATAAAATTACAAAATATTGTTAATGGCTCGCATAAAAACTTAACCAATAATAAAAAAGCTAACCAAAATTTTTAAGCGTACATAGATAGTATGTACCACCGTAAAATATATTAGTATTGTATTACCCGTGTAATGTATAATGTACCACCCGTGAGGCAACTGCGGTGTGTACCTAAAAGCCTACCTTTTTGGTAAAAGCGCGCGCGGGGTGTGCCCCACCGCCGCGCCACTTAGCGTCCCGTTGAGACCTTAAATTGTTTTCTGTGCATCGACTTGTACGATATTCCGAGCTGTCACAAAGTTTTATTCACAGAATATTGCGCCGACAGAACGGCGACGGCTGTCCGATTTTCACCTTGACCTATTTGCGTAGCAGACGTGAGGAGATGGCCAGACATGACGTCATTTGTGGGCTACAATAATCTTTTAAATCTTTTAACAAACAAAACGGACTTCAAGTTTATATAATTTTATTTATGTCATTAAATCTTTTACATCCACGGCACGTCTCATTACAAATCCATTAAACCCAAACAAGCCTTGTCTCTTAAGTCTACACTTTTTGTATATTTTCGGAACTCAAGGTTCAATGCTCGTCAAAATTAAGTAGAATCCACTGGAAAATGGCCTTTTACAACAAAAAAAAAATTAAAACCGATTCATAAACGACAAAGTTCTGAGGCATTTAACACACATTATTCTTTTTTTAAAAGTCGGTTAGAATGGTCAAGAAAAGTTATTTACATTTTTAACTAGCATGTAACGAATAGATAACTTATTAGTGCAAGATTGACAATTATATTATTACCGTAGTAATTCCTAATGATATGGTTGATTATGGTTGTGTGAAGGGCGTTTTAACAATTCGAATTATTTTTTAATTCCAGACCCAAACTATGAACCAACGCATTTAAAATATATTCAGAATTGACTGTTACTTACTCCAAGTATTCCTGATCTTTTGATAAAAAAAGTAGTTTTTAAAATTACTGCATTAATGTTGTCGTCGCGTATTTACAACGCACGGGTCAATAGTTATTTACAGGTTGAGTGAGTATGTTCTCGATGATATAATTAATGATATTATAGTAGCGACAGTACAAATAACGTGGTGGACCATTGCGCGATGCTAATCGCCAGCCTATCGATTGTTTATCAGCTGCGGCGCCGTCTCGGGCTGATAGAGGACGATAATAACACCTTCAATGATTAAAGCTTATTTATTAATTTTAAATTCAAATTGTGTCTACATATGTATACATATCTAGAAACGTTACTTTTTATGAGAATTTGCCGTCGTCAAAAATCGAGTCCAATCTAATATCAATGAAACGTTTCATGTCTTCTTTATGTGTGTTTATATATTTATGAAATGTATGAAGTTCACTATTTAATGCATTAGGGACATTACTAGGAATTAACTCTGATGATAAAGTGAGTTCAGAATACTTAAGGAATCTTTACCACTGATCTGGGTGATTGGAATTAAATTAATGTTAGATTTAATGTTTAGCAATACGCGTAGCCATAATAATAATAGCGTAGTTTTGGTACCCAGGACTTTAAATTTTTCGGACACATCTGACCTGTTTAATCGATATACTCCTCGCTTGTTGCCTTGACATCTTCTGCTACTTTATAACAGCGATTAACGCCTTTTGAGCCTATCTAATTAACATAGGCTTATACTTATTCAATGTTTATAATCATTTATTTTGTCATTACTTTCACAGTAACTTTGTCACTATATTTTCGATATAGTTTAATGGTTAATAAATGTTATGTCGAAAATTTGTAAATGAAGTTTATCTTAATTGTAAGGGAGTGCTGAATATAACAGCTAATTCGTTATCGTTGGCGGAATAAATTCACAAACAGAGGTATGAGCCGCAGTGGCGACACGACGGCGGGGCGGAGCGAGGGTGCGCGGGCCGCCACCCCGTCGCACTTACACCTCCCGCGCCAACGCTAAGTCGTCGTAACGCCTTACAAATGTCCTAAACATTCGTAACATGACATGTTAAACTTTTAATGACCTTATAATTAGTAAACACTCAATTAATGCTTGTTTATTTTTATAAACACACATTTTTTTTACAGTTTGCGTGCACATTATATTACACCAGTGTCAAACAGTGTGTTGCATATACATATAATATGGTGTATGTATACTCTAAAACAACCTAAACAGAATCCACAAAGAGTCCACTTCAACAACCCTCCGACAACACGCGGCAAGCTGCGGTCGGGACACAAAACCAAACAATATTATTTACACGACGACTAAGTTAAACTCACGAGCTTTTGAAAACTGAGAAAAATTCAGTGTTAATAAATATTAATGTTTTAACAAGAGAATCGTTATTAGTTGAGCTAACATACGTGAATAAATAGTAAACTTGTTAAATGTATGCAAATGTGTATTGGACATATTTGTGTCCTTGCTGTCAGTGTTTGTATTTTTTCCTTGGAACTTTGTAAGGCAAGCAAGACTACATGATGATGGGAGAACAAACAAATCGGCACACAGTGTACCATATATTTAGACATGTTCCATACATTATCGTCATTTAATTCCTGTTTATTTATTGCCGATCGTTATGCTTTCCCCTTAAACGTTCGCATTACACGTTTTGCCTTCACCCAAGCCTGCTTATCATTATAAAGATCATTTTATGTCGATCCTACCTAATTTTCTTAACGTAATATTAAATTACTGATATGTCATGTATCGCCATTATTAAAATTCGCCTCTTTTAAAAAATGGTTTTGAACCCTTTGTTAAAATGTCGATGTGTGAGCATAACTCATCTTCCTATTTGTCAAGCGCTCCACTCGGGCATTCCGCGCAAGTGTGTACCAATTACCACCTGCGAAGGTCTGTATTGTTTGCATGTCCGTATGCGATCGCTTCCTTCATTCTGCAGCGCGGTATCGGTATAACATATTTTTTACAACTACACGGTCACGTTTTATTTGTAAATTCGCAACAGTATTCCTCTTATGATCGTTTTGGCCGAACGCATGTTAACATTTCACACCTGGCGTTACTGTAACTGCATAATATTTATTTGCGATTTATATATCTGTTTACGTCATACGAATCATTAAATCGCAGATTTTACAGCCATTAATTAATACTTTTTCCTTTTCTCACTCCCTCCTCTTTCTTTCTCATTATAAAGACTAAAGATCTGGCGCACTTCTTTCTCATTATATGCCCAATGTCATATTATAAGCCAATTTAAATAATTTTCAAGGAATATCAAAGTATTACATTTTTTCAGTCTGCCAAAGACAAAATATGACAATATAATTTTTTGAGGTCTCATGTCATGTCAAAACATTTAAGCATAGTTAACTCATTTGGCACTTGTAAGAATTACTTCTCCTGGCGTGCCCTATGAGCCCCCACACCGCAGCGGCGGCGACAGGATGCGCACCTGTCGTCTGTTGTACACGGCTCAATGCGCAGCGCGACGCCACTACCGTAATAGGTTACATGAACTGAATTAGTGATATTAGGTATTAACATTTTAAAGCTACTTAAATATTGCATTTGAAAAAATTAGACACTTTAAGCTTTCGGTAAATGGACAAGATTTAATAATTAAATCTGTATTACCCTTGTTAATTACAAATTTTATATTGCGAAACACGATAGCCGAGAGCACACGATAGAAAAGCCAAGCTTCACAAGGGGTATTAAATGCAAAAATAAATTATCCAAGGGTACAATGAAACAGAACACACCGCTTTATAAAGTATGGTTCCCGATATGCGAAGAATGCCTTTTAGAATATTAAACTACACGAAGAACTTCGCATACCTTAAAAGTTAAAATATTAGCCAAAAAGTTTAAATGTTCATAATATGTTGTTTCGGCCTAATTTCAAGTAAAACACCACAACAGTAGCGAGGAGTAGCGGGCAAAGTAGAACAAAGCAGTCGATAAGCTGGGCTGGTGTTGCTGGAGCGTGCCTTATCGGCCCGCGGCGCCCGACGCGTCAGCCGCACTGCTGCAACTTACAGCTCTTGCACATGTTAATGCTTTTAATATTCATACATAACAATAAATTTCAAAAACGTGTCTCTTAACTATTGAATAGAAATTTTCTATTAACATAAGAGTATTGTGACATATTAAAGGTCTACGTTTACGACGTTTTCATACAGTTTTACAAACACAGTGTTACAGTTTATTTTGTCAATTCGTATCGATATATCGTCGCGCTACATCTATCACTAAAAGTTGGACTAAGTAGAATAAAGGATATCTCTAAAATTAATAATATACTAAGTTTACTAAAGACCTGGCGCACTTGTTTTTAGCGTCTCTTTCAACAAACGAGGATGCTTATTTTTAAAATAATTTTAAATGTCAGTCTTTCGCTACTTCCTGTGAAGCTTTAAAACACAAATACATTAAGGGAGAGGGGTTGAAAGTATTGAAAGGTTTGCGGGTATAGTGTGTTGTACTCGTATTGCCCAATAGAGTCGGAAGGGCGCTGAAACAGTGCAAGAATTGCGCACGTCCGTAGGGCGAGGGCTGAGGGTTGCTCGGGTTTTCTACTTTAGATTATTTAGGCAATTAAATCGAAATATTTTCAATGTGTATTTTTTTTTTGGTCTCTTGGTAAAATCTTCGAAGAATTTTTAAAACATTATAGATTATCAGGCTAATGGCACTCTGTACTCGATCGAGTGGAACTCGAAGATACCGCGAAGGTGTTTTTATGTCAATCAATAACAATTACTCAGTAACAAAATGTTATTGCAGATTGTTAAATGGCACCAATTGAATTAGACCATTAGTATAAACACAATGATTCGCGATGACTGCGCGACAAGGAATGTATAAATTAACACTATTCAATGATTATTGTTTTTGTTCCGTTATAAAAGTAATTTTGATATATGAATGATGTGTTTACACAATACGTACGTATTGTTAGAAATGTTGGTATCCACTCTGTTTTAGGTGATTTATCGGAATCGTCGATTTTCAATAGACGAAACCTGAACACGGGTAGTATAGTAGATAGGTTATTTGTTGATATTTTTAAGCAGTCAATTTTTTTGTAGGATATGATTTAATTGGAATTACAACTCCATCTAGTTTAGTGTGTTTATTATACATATTATTCAAATGTAAAACAATCTTATTCAAACAATCTTATTAGTATTATAGATTTTAGATAATACTAAATACATTAATACGATCGAAATTTATCACGAACATACTATTTATTTTATTATTATAGGTACATTTAAATGGCTGTCGTAATCATTTACTGTAGATATACATCTTCATTTAAGCATCTCTCAAAGTAACTTCCGACGTAGTTATGCCGCGTCGGTTTCTATCAACGCTAAGGTTAGAGATATAGCTTTTTAACTATAAATTCGAAGTTTTACAAATCGATTTAAGAATATTTCAATTCAAATTCGGAACTCGGTTTAACTGTGAAATTGACATGAAAACATTAGAAGTTGATTTGTAAAAGTCCTTAAAGTTAAAAAAAAAAACTATCGACTTACAAGTCTGAATCGTTACCATAGACAGCGATATACTCGTATTGCGCTTTTATTTAGTGTTGATTCTATTAAAAATATATCAAAGTCCCCCCGTACTCCTCTGTCCACGCAATTTCCCGATACCCATCAGCCACGACACTTGACATGATTTCGGTCCATAAAATGAGGTTAGTTGTTTTCAAGTGTGAGTCGTTCTCAAGTGATATATCAAGTTAGCAACTAAGAGTTTTGTACTTGTAGTTTTGGTTATAGTTAGTTTAATGGTCAAATTTTTTTTTTACCAAATGTTTACGGAACACCTCTAATTTACTAAATGGTGGTTAGTATACTTTGATTTAGTTTAGTCTAGATTTAAAACTTAATTACATAGGGAATAGACAGAAAAATAGACATTTCCGTCTCCTATCCATCCCCTACCTAATTAAATCATCGTTCCCGTCCCACGTATTTCTAATAAGGAAATAATAAAAAAAATTAATAGCGTTTTTTTAAGAGATCATACCAATAACGTACTGTATGTGATGTTGCAGGGTAGGCAAGCTAAATTTGGTGGACCTGGCGGGCAGCGAGCGGCAGCGCAAAACGGGCGCGTCGGCGGAGCGGCTGCGCGAGGCGGCGCGCATCAATCAGGCGCTCTCCTCGCTCGGCAACGTCATCTCCGCGCTGGCAGAGAACAGCCCCCACGTGCCCTACAGGTGCGCTGCCCTACGCCTCTCCATTACCCTGTGCCACACTCCGACACTCGCTGCCACACTCATCAAGTCAAATAACAAAAAGAATGAATTACAAAATTCCTTTTTAACTATATTAAATCACGTTGCTGTTAAGTCAGTGAGCTTATACATTGTATCCATCATCATTTCCATATCGATATAGCACACATAAGCTTGTGTCTGACTTTAGCTGGTCCGTAACCGACTTTACGTTTGGCTGTTAGACCGCAAGTTCCGATGTCGTCTTATTCGACTTCTACGTTCGTACCTAAGTTATATATACCTCGATTTTGGTTTCCATCCTGTACTGAAGTTATTGATAACGACATAATTTTATTTTTGGTTGGGCTCTGACATGTGGCCATTACCCGTGTTCTGTCTCACATTAGGGCCTTTATCACATCTTCATTGATTTCCAAAACTCCTTGAGCTCAGCCGTGTAACTTTAAATGATTAGGGTAGCTTATTTTTGTTTCGTTTTAATGATAACAAATGGTCGAGGATGTAAATGACTATTTATCTATCTACGGATGTTTATTACGCAGAGGACTAACGAGAAAGTAAACTCTGCATTAAATTGAATGCAAGTAATGGACAATTCTCTGTTCGCAAAGTGATTACGGTCCGCGCCTGACGAAGCAGTGTGTTATGTTTACACAGAATGTAACTCTGCGTAACTGTCGCGTAAGGCTCGCCCGCGCATTGCAGCGCCATATTCCGTCTGCCTCCCCTCTCGTAACACCATGTATAAGTTCGTGGCGATCACTGTAGTTGCTTACTTAAATGTTATCTCATATTATCAAGGACTAACTAGCAGTTCACTTGATGTTAATATGATTACTTAAAGTCATACACTTCCTCTCGAACATCTTTGTTTGTCTTTATGTGGGAAATAGAAGAGGATAAATACTTAGGTACAGATTGGACTATTAAATCTTGTCATTATATCTATTTATCCTGGAGCTGAAATATAAGCCCCTATACTCATTCTAGATGACACGAAGGATTAATATGATCGATTGGTTTGAATTTGTGTCAGTAATTGACATTACATTTCCAATCGTCTTGTAAAATACACTACCGGCAGTCGTATCTAGTAGTTTTTGTAGACGTTTAAGTATCAACTCAGTTATATACATTACTGTGTGCCAGAATAGATTCGTATTGTAATTTAGATTTAAAATATATGGGTAATAATAACTAGAGGTAAAGAAAATATCCGCAAACGTTATAAAGCCGTAACTGCAGCCGAGCTGAGAGCACTTGCGTTGTTGTCGATTAGATTAATGTTAATTATTTTAAGTGTAACTGTGAGCGTGCCTAATATGAAACAATTTAACGCCGCACGTTTGGTTTTGCGTATCACTGATTCTTGAAGAAAGCGGAGAATCAGGTATGTTGGTCTGCAGTTTTTGTTCGCTTGCGATATACACACAGCATCGTGTTATACATCCGACATATATATATGTATGTATATGTTATCTCACAGAGTTTTTTGTGAATACACCGTTTTATATTGACCGCTTTGACCAAAATATAGTATACAATATTGGGTTAAATAAAGTACAGGCACATTAAATGTAAAAAGTAAACAACTGCCTCAGTACAAGTAATAAGTAAACAATACCCGGCTAAGAACGATCATACGCAAATAGCTTGTACTTCGTATAAGAGGAATAGCTTTGGCTTGACTCGAGCCGACCGGCGGTGGTGCAGGGACTCGAAGCTGACGCGCATCCTGCAGGACTCGCTGGGCGGCAACAGCAAGACCATCATGATCGCCAACATCGGCCCCGCCGCGCACAACTACGACGAGACCATCACCACGCTGCGCTACGCACACCGCGCCAAAGGTAACCCAATCACCAACGACACATTTTTTTATTATTGATATTATACATTGTGCACAAAACAGGACCCCTACCATATCACTTCGACAGAAGCATTGATCTTCAATTGTGAGCTCGCCCGTAAAGCGAAATGCCTGTAGATATTATACTAGCAGCAAAAAGTGTAAATAATGAGTGATGTTTTGTAGCGATCAAGAACAAGCCGGTGCGGAACGAGGACCCGAAGGACGCTAAGCTGCGCGAGTACCAGGCCGAGATCGAGCGGCTGCGTGCGCTCATCGAGCAGCGCCGCGCCGTCGAGCGCCGCAAGCGCCAGCCGCGCGCCCGCGCGCCGGC
>DWLR01004777.1:0-11656 GCA_018246295.1 Papilio alexanor hazarajatica | reverse complement strand
TGGCACATTTCCCCCTAATGATGTTATCAATGGGGGAGGCCTATGTCCAGCAGTGGACGATCATAGGCTGAGGTGGATGGATGGATGTGCATGATGTTTAAAGATAATTTATATTTAATACGTTACATTGCGCGCCGACCTTGAGATCCGTCTGACCGTGCCATCGGTTACCGAGCAGTATATACATTAATCTTCGTAAAGCCGCCAGACGAGGGGTGGGGCTGTTTAGCGTTGATGTCAGTATTAATTATGGTATCACTTTGTATTCAAATTAGAACAATTTGTATTGCCTGTCCGTGTTATATGTGCAGCGAGCCGTAATGATACGGTTCTAGAGACTACACAATGTATGGCATATCATTCATGTGTGGCATACAAAATAACAATTAGCGTCTTTGGACCGTACTGGCCCCGAAGGGACAGAACAGCCATTACTCTCTTTCTTTGTTTGTTCTGGTCAACATGAAAGAATAAATGCACAGTAATATGGTAAATTTAGATTTGGAAAATACTGCACTGGGCGCCCTAGTGGAATTTATACTGACCAGATTGACATACTGAAGATAGGGGTTACTAAGAGAATCCGTAATCGTATAGTATATTGCTATATTTTAGGGATATTGAGGAAGCGAAGGTGTATCGCGCCTCATTACCCCTTCCGGGTAATGGGCGTGAATGCTTACTAACTAATTTAGAAATCAAATTTATATTCCAAATGTGTCATTTAAAATAACAATAATAAGTGTTTGGTCTCTAGTGCCCGTAGATTAACAGATAGATATTTTAAAAAACTAAGCTAGTTCGTTGAGAGGAATTTTATTCAAAGCATGTAACAAAGACAAAAGGACGCTTTAATCGCTGTCTTGTAGCATTTTATGAGACAATTTTAGTTCGTAGATAACTAAAACCTCATCCATCATTGTTTGTTTTGGATGCAAGAGGATGATAATTTCGTACAAGATGTTGGCAATGCGCCTAACATCTTAATAACTATCGGTTTATTTTATAGATTTTTTCATTATTTTGGACGATTTTTATTGACTTAATTCACTCTTATTTAAGAGTGCATATTTATGCAACTAACTGAAGTGAAGAATTCCCAATACCTCTTCCTAATCCCTTCTCCTATCCTTTCCTTTATTCATCAAGATTAGATATGTATGCTATCCATTCCACCTGTAGTCCTGTAGCCTAAACGGCTCGACTGATTTTAATAGTGATTTTTTTGTGACTGATTTGCCACTGTTTGCCTAGAGGAGGCATTTACAGCTACACAGGGCTTGAGTCGGCAAAACGCAGGGGGTGCTTAGCCTAACCCTCGTTAAGAGTAACTTAGCTCGAGGGCTCCCTCGGGAGCCTCGGCTCGGGCCGTTACTTTGCTTATATTTTTACCGGATTGGATTTAATAGTGAAGCATCATTCGATTTATATTCTTCCCTGGAGTATCATAGGGACACAGTCAGTCGGTTTTTTTAAAGTAATTATTGCTTGTTTCTCTCCTCTTCTCTACGTGATCGAATAAGTTTTGTTGCCGATGTTTATGGAATGCAGTCGCCACTTAAGATAAAATAAACCATTTGTTTGCCTCCTTCCATAAAACACGCTCTAATGCATCTTTCCAATCGGGTTACAGCTCGTTCAATATCTGATAGCAATCAGTATTGGGAGTCCGCCATGTTTAATAAGTCCCAAATAAAAGGTAGTAAATCCCAAAAATAAAAGAACAGTTGTATCCAACATAAGTTGCGACAAAGTCATTGGTCGGTACTCAGTCTGGGGTTTGATTCTTATCGTTTACGTTCTTTGGATAAACAGATTGGGTCCCGGACCACCCATTCACCAATGTAATATAGAAATTATTTTTGTAATAATGTGCGTCAATCTCGTGAAAACTACTGAATGTATCGGTATGACACTACGACCAATGGAAGCGATATCTTCCGTTGATGATTACTATTTTTTTTAAATTCCGTTGATCCATTGCCTTTTTTTGAGTTTAAACTTTTTATTGTTTTTTTCTGTATTAATATTTTTTTCAACGCTCAGCGAAGCGAGCGAGTGACAACTAGTGTAATATATCTCGTTTTTTCAAATTTGGTTATGCAATTAAAAAAAAAAAAAAAAAAATATTTCACAAGTTTTTTTCTAATTAAAAAAGTTCAGTAGTCTTAACGGAATTTTAAGTGGTCATCTACGTTAACTACGTTTCTCCAGGCAAAGAGCCAAATACGTTCCATGACTTTTTCTTTATAAAATAGAAGAAGGTTTTACTCACCGGAAGAATTTCTCTGAGACCATGATACTGTTGTGTGGCTCTCGTTTACACTTTTGACAATAATCAAATGGAAAATTCTTAACTACTGCGATCATATGTATATATTGCAGACCATATTCTAATAATTTCATTTAACGTTCAAATATGTGTTTACACTTATAAACTAAACATATTATTTTATACCTTTCCGTCCATAATTGAGACACCTTTAAGTATTTTTTTTAAATCGAGTTAGTGTTCACTTTATTGGGTTAAATTAAGTAAATAATAAATCAATTACTTCTCGGTTATTGTGTTTCATTACATGACGCTAAAATTCCAATAGACTTATTCCGCTGACCGCAGCCAATAAATTACCGTAGAGCTTGTTATCGATTCGTTGCCATACATAGTTTTAGCTTAATCTTTATCTCAAGTTAGATATAATTAATTCCTATTAAGGTACCAGAACAGCATTCTTGTTTAGAATATTGCATACGCTAGAATTTAACTTTCGGAATGGCACCGTTCCGATTTATCATTTAATTATGAATTGTTTGATTATTCATTATACAATTACTAAGTATTTCTTACAATGTGTCCACTAAAAGACCCATACATTTTTTTTTGCTTTACCCATTCCCTAAACTGCCTTTATCCTAATCAGTCGGGTCAGTCGGGTTTATTTTTTTTTTTAAATTATTTCTAGTTTTATTTGCCTTACTTTGATATGATGTAACTACGAAAATTATTAAATTAGTTTCAGTGGTTTCCAAGTTTACTAATTACAAATATGACATCTTTCAATTTAATAGTAATTTCTAGAGGAAATTAAATTAAGGCATCTAAGATTTCTCTAATATAATCGTACTGAAACTAGACGGTAGAGTAATAGTAATAAAACATGTAACTTTCTGTCCGTTTTCTTCTTTTTCTTGCGCTTTATTACTGAGGGTCATGCTCATCCTGAAGTTCCTTCACTGCGCTGTCGACGAGCTGCTTCCACGCCACTCTGTCCTCGGCTTTTCTCAGGGCAGCTACCATTATTATAAAAACAAAGAAAATTTCTTCTAGAAAATTCTTCTTTCCAAGAATCGGAAGACAATGCAGGACTATGAAAATTAATAGATGAGGAGGTCAAACAAATAGTAAAGAAGAAAGATTGTGTATTAATATATTGTTATAATATTTTGTCTTAAAAAATGTCTATTTTATGACATATTTATCTAGAAATATAATGAATAATAAACTTTAGTGTGTACAGTGTATATTACTATAGTTTAATACTGAAATAGGTCGTTATCACCTTCATTCAGTGCACTCAAGCAACCTTGACCAGATCATCAGTCTATCATATGGGAGGTCTCCCAACGTCGTTCAATACGATGTCGCCATGTAAAATATCTCTAGGGCTTATTTTGAGCATTTACTCTTTCATATTAATTTTTAGTTGTATACGTCATAAATTACATTCTGTAGTACATTTTTTAAACGGCATAGAATTAAATTATGATGTAAATTATGCTTGCACTAAGCGACGCGGTACAAATAGCCCGCATCGAAGTAACGTGCCCACCGCCAAGCTGGGAAAATCTATTATAGATGACGCTAAATTAACCACCATGCGGTTTACAACCATTTAAATTCAGTTCGGTTAGCTCGACTTGCGCAATGCTCTACGCAATGTTGCCAGTTTAACGCTACTTAGTAACAGCACGAATAGATTTTAATATTATTTATGAAATAGTAGCTAGCGCCCGAGGCCTCGGTTGCGTAATGTAATTATTTTGAGTTGCTCATTTAATTTTCAATGTTTCTATTTCTGTATTAATTTTCTTAAAATTTTCTGTCAGTTTAGACTAAAATACAAAAACAAATACACATACCATTGTCAGTCTGCTTCGTGCTTAAAAATACAATCTATCCCTAAACTCTCTTGTAATTAGTCAAAGCTTAATGGCAATTTAGAGAGTGTGCGCTCATTAAAAAAATGCAAATAAAAATATACATAAAAATTACAGGCAATTTTAAGGTTAACGTTAACGAACATCTTTCTTGCACCTTTTTCCTTACATTCTTCAAGCATCGTGAAATGTTTACGACGATCGTTTATCTTCGACTGTTTTCTTTTATTTTTCCTGTCAAAATTGCAAACAGAAAGCGAGACTGGGCCGTCAGTGAGAGAGAAAAAAGATTATTTCATTTTAAATAGCCTAAAGTCAAGGTTCAAGTGCAAAGGCCTCATAAAAGCTTAATAAAATAAAGTAGGTACTCCCAGCGGGGAGGCAGACAGCAGCTTCTCTGAGATTTATGTTCAGTCTAACTTATTGAAAACGTTTAAGCTTGAGAGAATTTATACCAGTTATTTCAATATTTACCTAGCTGACTAATCCCTTAAACTTTGAAGTTAAGTAGCAGCATTAAAAACCCACGTGGTGCAGCCAGGCCATGTTAATGAATTTACGAATGAAATAAAAAATCTCTTAAATTCTTTGACTCGATTGGGGTAGTTTGTACTTTTTCACAAGTAAAAATAATATGCTAGAATGTGACAACAATTGGATGGAACATAGTAAAGGCGTGATGTAGAACTAATTTGTACTTTTGAGTTTCGTGTTTCGCAAGCCACCCTATTCATTTCTCTTTTATCTTACTTACCACTTCTCAGGTAGATTCACACCATATGACCCACTACCTCATATATCTCCTTGCGACAGAAAATGTAGACATAGCAAAGGCTATTTGATTTTTACTAAACTAATTTCGTTGAAAATATGGGACTGCCGGACTGTCGCCTTATAACTTTGTATATTATTTTATGCATAATTATGTTAACACCTATAATCTAAAAGATCAACAAAATGTTAGCCTTCCATCATTATATACACTGAATCATCTATGCAAACTTATTAATATTTAATTCTGTAACGGGTAAACTCGTTAATAAATCATTTCCGTTTTTGAATTCTTTCGTATGAAAAATTAATTTTGTCAAATGTTTATCCATTTCAAACGAGTCTAGATGTTAACTGTAAAAGGTCAATAGATCAATAAGCTTTCTTTTTTTTTTACTTATTAATTTTTGATAATATACGCTCTTTTATGGTGAAAAAAATTCAAAGACAAGTCAAAAATACTTCCTTATCTTATCATTTCCTTTTGTTTTAGAGGTATTTTTTATTTGTTTGTATTTTCAGTTTTTTCTTTTTTCATTTTGATTAATACGTATATTAGATAAGACAAATTGATGGAACTCGAAGTCTATGTGCAAGTATATAAACATAATCAAAAAAGCTATACGAATGATGCTAACCTTTTTTTATGAAAAAGGTATATAGGAGAAGGGGTTAGGGAGGAGATGACACAAACTACACCTCTCTAATCACACGATTCTTCACTTTACATAAGTATGTACTAGACCAGGGGTCGGCAACTTAGGGCTCGCGAGCCACACACACACGACTCTTTAGAGGTGAAACTGTGGCTCTATAGTTCCATACAGAAACTTTATTTATTATATAAAAAAAAAATAAAAAATCGTTCTGAATCGCTTAACGAGGACTAAGCAATATTTTTATCTCTAGATATTTTTGATAGATATTTTTCTTATGAAGATGGATTTTTTTTTCAGAAATATTTATTTATGCAAGAACTATCTATAGTTTGGCAAGAAAAAATTTTATATTTTTTTATTTAAAAACTTTGAAATTTTGTAAATTTTGCAATTTTTGTCTCTTCCGACTCAAAAGGTTGCCCTGTACTAGACGACAAAGAGAACGCAAAGTTATTATGGTCTTAGGTTGTATGTGTAGATATCGATCGTAAAGTAGTCCGTTTTTTTTTTGCGTGCGAGTTTAAGTTAGAGATGTACCCGGATGTGCCCGGATTGGCGATTAAACTTCCCGAAATATTGGGTGATATATGATGGTAGCGTATGATAGCAAAAACAGCGATTGCCTTAGTAACTAAAGCAAGGAAGTTATTTTGTTATTATCATCTCCATGCAAATACAAAGTTAGGTACGCCAGACCAAAAACATTTTTCTAACAATTTACTCGAGTGTCGGTGTGGCGACGAAAGTTGAAACGACAAAACAAAGATCACTCGTCGCTGCGAGTGCGCAGCCGCATCGGTAGTACACACGGCGTGTCAACACGCGGCGCGGCCGAAGCTCGCCGCTGTATATCTGGGGCGGCCATATTTACCTCCACTAATTGCCATAATGAATCTTATCTGTGTGCTTAGTTGCCACTCGACCTGTTTGCCTGCCGATCGACAGCTTACCCTGCCCAAGGTTAAACTGCCCACATTGACTTAAAATAACTTACGTAGACCGGACTATGTTTGGATTTTGTACGTGTTTTGTTGAACAATGTCACATCGTACCAGTTTGTAGACGACTCCTGTATTATGAAGACTTGTAAGTAGTCCAACAAATGCTATGTTGCCGTCATCTGTCGATCTTCGATCTGTTGGTCTTCGGAATAGCTTATATAATGATTGCAATTTCAATCGCAATTACCTAAAAGATATTGTTGGTGATGTACAAATGTCAAAATAATCCTGACTAAGATCACACGTTAGATCTATTCCTCTATGCATTTCGAAAAAAAAGCATGCATTCAGTACAATAAACAGATGTAAACATAGCTCAAATCATTCTTTAGATTAAATATCTGTGAAAGTCACTGGATTATTAATCATAAGAAAGAGAAATGCTAATGCTTGAGATGTCGATAGCAAAATTTCAAACGGTATCGGGATTCTACAATGTCCACTACTAACCTAGTAACGGTGTATATGTATTTTACAGGAATTTAATTTTACTAGGTCCTGGCATATAATAAAACATAGAATAAATAAGAAAGGCATACTTCCGTATTCTATGTTCTATGTCTTCTAATATATCTACCTACACCCTCTTCCATTACGGGTATCTTAATACAGTTCTTCTTTAGTATTTTTTTCGTAACATTCACTTTTGCAACATATTTGTAAATAGAGACGAAGAAAAAAGTCTTTAATAAATATTAAATGAAACGCATCCAAACTTGTCAGCACAGTGGCATTGGCGGTACCATATATCTTGCCTTTTCCGTAGCGTTCGATAAATTGCTGCATTCCTCGTTTTCCGGCCGACGTCTAAGGCCGGCCATGGGAACACTCGCGCGATAAATCTTAACCGAGTGCTAACTCGAACTCTACGTTTTTTTATGGTCGTCGACGTACTGGACAGATGCCTTGACCGATATGCAATCAAATCGCGATTTATAGCCGGTGAAGAATATGTTTTAACGGCAAGACGTTTTCATTTGAAATATATAGCCCGCGCCGATTCATAAAATTAACCAAAATCGAGGCGGTGGACTTCAATATTTATTGCAGAAGGAAGCAAATAAGCGTAAAGAAATGATCGCTACCGCTTCAAGAAGAATAAAGTGACCCCTTATCGCGCGCTCTACACATATTGATTTCCATGATAATCCGCCTCTGTAAGGACGAGGAGTAGAGTAGGGGAAGAATCCCGTGAAATTCGCATATTGACTATTTCTTAAATCCTAATATATTTGCATCAGACTTTTTTCCTAACTACTATAATGGAATTAAAAGTCGTAATAATTTTGCTAAAACGGTTAAAAATTACGAACATTTTTCCTCAATACAAATTCTCTAACAGTAAACCAGTTACTCAAATAATAATTGTTATTTTTTTTGTTAGTAGAGAATAATCACTCTAGAACACATGTCTTGAAAAATAGAACAAGATAAACATTAAAAAAAAATCTTTGAATTGATTATAAAAAAAAGAGAAATCTATCATGTTGTAGCCGCACTAAGAGCCAGTTCTGACAATTAATCAAATGAAGTTTGAATAAAGGAACACGCGTTTGATAAACATGTTATACCGCAGCAATTATTTTTTATGTTCAAAATTATTCGAATAAAAATGTACGGAAATAACTTTCATTAGACTCAAAATAGGCAGGAGGTTACACATGTGTCATAGATATATTTTCGAAATTGATTAAAGTTTCTATTTGATTTGAAATATTGGCTAATTTTGAATTTTGTTTCCTAACATGCTTACTAACGATGACAAATAAGCTAACAGAAATTTTGGTCTAATTTTGAATCCTTTGATAGATAATAAAACAGTCAAGAAACATCCCTCGGCGCATTTGGTTCTCTAAACGCGACAAGCTAACCCATGCGAAACTGGAGCGGGACGCTAATTAGCGCTAAAATACCAGCTCAACCGAACCTAAATTTTAATAGTATTTATTTATTTATTTATTTACACTTCATTGTTATCAAATGCTTTAAGGCATTAAGTCCGCCATTAACACAAATGTTGTAGTAGTAATATAGTTAATACGAAAATCTAATAGAAATTGATTATATCAAATAGAAATAGAAATTCAAATGAAAATAATACGTGTCTCACATTTATAACTGAGCTCACATTTGGCCCTTAATTTTAGCTTAATTTCACAACCTTTAAATTCAATTGAACATGATAATTTAATTTGACATAAATGACATTGAAATATATAAAAACGCCATCTGTTTTAAATTATTAAGAGTAATTATTTGCATACTTGGAATTAAAAAGCGGCCATATAAATGCTAAACTTAATTGCGACGAATGCATTCTTTTACTTTATTTATGTTGTGATATGTTGCCTTCATTGGCTCATTAATCTCCCGTTGATCTCGCATTGCGGATTCTTGATAAATTATCGTTATGTGGGACACGTCTTATCAGACTTTCCTGTAACATCCTAAAAGTATAAACAAAGGAACAGTATTTAATTAATTTCTACTTAAATTTAAAAAAAAAATGATAAATGGTAATGGAATAGTAATTTTGGTCACCCGAAGATACCTTTATAAAGTATTTATTAATGTACTAAAATGTGGTACGTGGTAAATGTGTATGCTTATATTATTTTTAATAAATGACAGGTTTTTCTTGTAATTCAAATAAACCTCAGTAAAACTACAGCGTCGTAATACCATTCCACCGTTAGACATAGGTCTCAGTGCTTCTTACTATATATAAACTCTCGACTTTGGTCGTTGGAGGGCACCCGATACTTCTTCCTATGTAAATATGTAAAATTACAAGGTCATTTTAAATTATCTTTTTTAGTCGTCTTATGTGTGTATAATAAGCGCTTAGATTTACAAACAATTGTTCACGCAGGCCGTCGGTAACGTTCATAACTCCGGCGATGGTGATAGAGCGGCACACAGCGAGCGGGCGCACGCGGGAGAGGCCCCACGCCGCGGCCACTTCCTGCCACTACACGGGCTCCGTGCGCGGCCAGCCCGCCTCCAGTATCGCGCTCTCCGCCTGTGATGGCCTAGTGAGTAAAGTCACAAACGCAAGTACATTCAAGTATACACAACGTACATATCTTCAGATACACATGTCACAACATCAATGAATAGTTACATTCAATATAAAAGATAATAGTAGTGTTGCAGTGTTGGTCGGTGAGAGTGATGGTAGATGTATGCATGGCTACAAAAGCAAGAAAAATGCCAGAAAGGTACAAAATACTAAATTCAACCCAAACAAAATCTTTCCACATTAAAACTATGGTAACAAATTTCAAATTACTACGATTCCGTTCTTGCAGCCATTTAAAATTTACATTTAAATTGACGAAAGAGAAGGAAATATTCATTCATATCATTCACAATTACCATACTAATGCAAAACTATAATAACCGCAGTAGTAAAAAATTAAGTATAACTAAGAACCGTCAGATTTTATCGTCGGTTATACTATACGCCATAAATTAAAAAGCACATGATATAAAGGAACAAGATCATATCTTTTTATATCAAAATTAATGATCACCTTACAAGGCAGTAGCTAAGTCTATATGCATAATTATATAGTTACCAAGAAATATTAAAAAAATGTAATAACGTTGGAAAATTAGTTATTGATATGATATATATAAGTATAAATAAGTTTAATATATATAGTAAATACCTATTTAAATATAAGCACTCACGCCCGTGATCCAAAGAGGTAAGCAAAAATAAGAATTTCCGATTGGCGCGATCCTGACCCACCTCTCTCACTTCTTTTACATCCATACATCATGCTCGTCGCTTACAGGTTCCTCCGCATCTATTTAGAGTACAAAAACAATGTCTAGGAAAAGCGTAAAAGATTTAAATTTGCATTTAATCGATGAACAGCCGAAAGTATTGAGAAATTTTAAACACAACTTCCATTTAAAATTTGGAAAATTCGATAAGGAGGAAATACTTTTGAAAGGAAGACAGCTGAAGATGCCAAAATGTATGTTTCAGCAACATACTAATATGTATTATTATGTAGGTCAAATATAATCGAGTCAAATTAATTATTTGACGCGGACCAAGTCGAGAGCTAGCTTTATAACCGCACGTAATCGTTTCTCACGTTTAAAGAGACACGAGCGTAAAGTTGTCAATTACAGACAACGCGTCGACACATTATTATGGGTCTTGTATGAATGAGCTCTAAAGATTTTTAATAAGCTAATATGTAAGTCCGAGAACAATGTACTCGACATTGTTCGCGAACGAAAATAAAAGACAAGACACAGTAAACAATTTACAATTTATTTGCAGTTGGACCGTTTTATTCCCTGCTTGTTGACGTGTGGATGAACTCACTAAATGTTTCTCTTTGATTTTATTTGAAATAAAAAGTCTTAAACAAAGTCTAAACTGTCGAAAAGTGTTTATTTTTAAAACCTTTTTATTTCAGTCTGTTGTCCTGTTTGTTATTATACTCATATTGATAGTCACCTTAATGTTGAGTTGCCCAGGATTTGTCTGATAAATCTTATTTTTTTTTTTAATCAAAGAAAATAAATATTGATCACTTTTGCATGTTAATCCTCAAATTAATTACTCTTGCTTTTCTTACAAATGATGTAGTTTGAAGCTATCACCAGTATATTTATTATGTATATTCGCAAATATAATTCATTCAAAGTGATTTTTTTTAATGGTCGAGAATCGGCAGTAAAATTTCGTGGTAGCGTCTCGTTTACATACATTTCTTTACATGGGTGTTGTATACACAACTTGAGGAGTACCTAACGTTGCTTCTTAGATTGCCAAAAATAAATAAAACTATAATGTAAAAGGTGTGTTATTGATACATCTTTTACAGTGTCACAGTTTTTTAATAATTTAATCGTCATCTCGCTGCCCTTTTCCCACTTGCGTAGGATTGGCACAGTCTTCCATATATGCAGGACTCTACTGTAGTCCATACTGTAACTGGTTTTGGCTATAGTTTTACGGCCGGCCGCCTGCCTGACGCCAACACTCCTTGGGAATATGTATACTTATATAAGGTATTTAATATGACATTATAAAATAGC
>DWLR01004776.1:0-11656 GCA_018246295.1 Papilio alexanor hazarajatica | reverse complement strand
TGCCACTTAAAAAGTAAGCAATGAATATTGCTGAAAATTTTATCGTACTTCAGGGACATGTGTACCAACATAATAAATTTTTTTTACAGGCGGACTCTCCAAACCCGCGAAATTTAAAAATTCTCGTTACTTTTTGAACACACCTCGTATGTATGGTATCTTTATCAGGAAGTCGAGATGACTAAAGACACCAAGGAAGTCAGACGTCGAGAGTACGATACCGCCAGATATTAAAGCAGTCCAATGTTAAGTTTATAAATGAGGTTGAATGCGTATTATACAAAATTAATAATCGTTTATTGGACTGTTATTGGTGATGGCAATTTTTTTTTTAAATTTAAACTCTGAATTTGGCCCAAGATCAAATTGTATGGACATCCATTAATTAAATCGATTTGCACAGAATAGGATTAAAAGGCTACTATCACGGCACATCCGTGGAAATCGTTATCGTAGACGTTTAATTTGACTTAAATACCATAAGTGAATGGTTCAAGTATGATTTATTAACAATTAATACACTAAAAACCATGTATATAATATTTGCTGCAAAAAATAAGAAAATAAATAATAACATTACTCTTATTTTAAATGGATATCTTATAGAAAGAAAAACTCAAGAAAAGTACTTCGACCTAATACTAGATAATCGTCTTAATTGGAAGCCCCAACTAGATAAAAATAATTAAAAGCTAATGTACTCACGGGAGCATTGCACGGTGTAACGAAATGCTTACCTAAAAACGTAAAATACATCGTATATAATTAATTGGTCACACGTTGATTATTTGATAGAAATTAAGAGAAAGGCATGCAAAACATATTATACAAAAAAATCGCAAAGAACTTAAATAAAGTTAGTAAAAACTTTATTTAACTACAATTATCTAACTCATTCAGATATGTTGAATAAAGATATAAAAATTATGAATTTGAAACAAACATACGACGATACGCTTACTCATGCGAATTTTTTTTAGCAAAGATGTTCATACTAAAATAACATTAATTACGAAGTACTAACAAGTTGATATCGGATCAGCAAAAAGGTATGGTAGTAAAAGAATTGAATACGATGGAATACTTTATAACAAACGAGCTGACGACATTAAAATGCCAAGTCTTTATATAGTTCCAAAAAAAGACTAAAGTATTACCACCATAGTAAATAAAAAATAAGTAAATCAGTTATTTATTTAATCAGCATGCTTATGTATGTGTATGTATGCGTGCGTGTGTGTTTTTATTCTATTTTAATTAAACATGAATGAAAATAACAATAATGAAAATCATCAGTACATTATGTTTCATGGCACATCTAGGAAACGCGCACTTCATTACGTCAGCGGCAAACTAGACTGCATCAATTCTGTATTGTACACATGTTTTTTATTTGTATCAAATGAATTGGTTTTGTTTGCAAGTTATTAATGTTTACCTACATTTTGTGTTTTCTTTTTTGTTCTGTGTATTGTATATTCTTTACGTAAGTGTATTGTAAACTCATATTAAGGAAATAAAGACTTCTTTAAACTAAAAGTCTCGTGACATGAAATTCCCTAAAGCTCTAAAATGGTACCTAACAAATAATTGTTATAAATTGTATTGGGACATGTTCTAAAGTCATAATTAATTGAGGAAATGGGTTCGATTAATCGGCTTCGATTCCCTCCCAACTTCTAGTACCGATTTCGGCGTCTTAGAGGCTTACCTCTATGATACGTTGAATTACAACTTTGTTGTTTGGATAAGTAAAAAGTTGATTCGGACAGTCGATGTATAAAAATGTATAAAAATTAATAATATAAAATATAATAAAATAAAATATAGTGTTTGTATATATCCAGTAGATATTAGCATTGTCTCATGTACACCAGTAGAGGGGGTAGCTGTCAACCAGTCATTCTTGCTGCGGAAGAGACGGTTGGACGTGTGTCTACGTTCGGAGCTGTGTATAGTAGTGAGCCATTGCATTACACCTATTTAGTTACTAATGCCTTTGGAAGTTAACAACATAGAACAAGAGGTCATTACAGTATTGATAGATTTTGAGGTGACGAAATTCGGCGCCTAAAGATGGATGCTTATTGGCCTTGCAAGTGTGTGTACACATATTTGATGCAGTAAAGCGTCGTGTACGGTATATGCATGTGTGAGCTTGCTTACATGCTTATTGTGAGGCAATATGGCGTCGTGTGATGGTTATATGAGTTGTCTGTGGCGCGGCGCTCTATGCCTAAGCGTGTGTGATTTTTGACCATAAAATCTTCAAAAAAAAATTGATTTTTGAAGTCGATTTTATATCGACTTCGTTATATTCTAACTCCGAAATTCAGTATGGCACGAAGGCGAAAGTTACAACATGTTAAGACCTAGGCCTAACCTAAACACATGACAGTTTTTTATAAGTTTTACATCGTCGTATTAGGAAATTAAAAAAAGAATAACGTCTTGTTCAAAGATTTCACCGTGTAATTATACAGATATCGAATATGAGTATAATTTATGATCATCTTTCTTTTAGGTATTTAATAATGCGTAACAGGGAAGATTTATATAAAGGAATTTTGGAACGGGAAAATAATTAAATATGAAAAAAATGACTGATACAGTATCAAGTAAAGCTACTTAAAACAGTTAAGTATTCTTGTTAAGATCGCGTTGATCAAAATTTTATATCTCATTCCAAGAAACATGTAATAGAGAAATTTGAGTATATTTTATTTGAGGTAAAAATAATATGGAATAATCATTATATAAATATAAACTCGCTCTTTTAGACTAAAAAAGCAAGTTATCACATTTTAATAGTTTTAGATTTAATAAAAAAAAACTGTAAACTCGGTGTATGTATGAGTATGATGTAATAATGGAGGCGTGGTGTCGTTCCATTTTTGTACGAAGTAATCGCTGCTAAGCTGGGCATGAAATCTTGGCCAAACTTGTATCAACGGCGTTAGAAACTCAAATAAAATAAATTGTTAGAATTTTGAGAACTGACTAATACATTTTATTCCAATAGTGTTTTTTCCCTCTAGTCTTTCAATCTCGCGTTACAAATATAATATTAGGTGGGCAACTTATAAACCTTAATGACTGCACTTCAATCAGTAAAGGCAGCAAAGCAAATCATGGTAATATCTCGTAGGGAACTACGACTGCTCTTACTTCATGAATTTCGTTTAGGTCAAATAGCGACCCAGGCAACTTCCAATGTATGTGCTACAATGGGTGAAGGTGTACTCTCATATGATACCGCCAAGCATTGGTTCGGAAGATTAAAGAACGGAAATTTCGATCTTTCTGGTGATACTCATCCAAGACGGCCCCCTACACTAAAAGTAGAGGGATTAACAAAACTTATAACGGCAGATCCCAGATTAAGTTCGCGTTGTTATGCAGACCAAATTCACTGCTCTCACACTGCAATAGAAAATCATCTTCATACCCTAGGATTCACGTGGAAATATTCAGTTTGGTTGCCGCATTAACTGACACCACTTCAACTTCAGAGGATAGCCAATGTGTGCATGGAGTTGCTGAGTTTACATCTGAGTAGATGAGAAATGGGCCACTTACGTAAATTTTACTCATAAGCGGCTTAGAGCTGGAGAAACAGGGGTGCCTACACCAAAACCTGATTCAAGCAAAAACGTGATTTTAAGTGTACGGTGGGGAATAAACGGGATTATTTATTAGGAGCTTTTGCCCACTATTAGTACAATTACAGCCGCTATTTACTGTAAACAACTAGATCGTGTTGCAGCTAGATTACCAAAAAATCAAAGTTAAGTTTACTTTTTATACCACAACGCACGACCCCACACAACTAGAGTGTGAAAAAATTATTTCACTGGGATGGACTGTCCCTCCAAAAGGACTATCCGTCCTTCGGAAAGGAGGGCATTCTATCTCTGCCAACGCTTTGGCGACAAGTGGTATACAACGATGGTGCTTATAAAATAGAATAATAATTGTGTTTAATAATACAATAAATAAAGAAGACTTCTAATCTTAGATGGCGGGCTTATGCTATGTTGTCAATCTAATATTACAAACGACGATGATAAAACCACGTCGGTGTCTGAATAGATGATTATATACTCTGCGTTTGGGTTTCTGACATCCAAAGCTTTTGTCAAATGTGCGTTGATTCGTTCTTTCCATTAGGCTGAAGGCCACTTCTTTTACGAGAGATGTCACTTTTGTCTCATTAATTTCACGGTTGATATAAAGTTGACATGAAAAAAGGAAAAAAAAAATTGTTTCTTTCGTGTTAAAATAATTGCTAAATCAGTACCTAATTTTAAATAAAGATGTAACATATCGTAATGCAAATTAGACTTTGTTTTCCGTTAGTTAAGTGTAAGTAATAAAATAAAACATTAGTGCTTGTAATTTAAAGTGGTTTTATCCAACAAATTACTTTATCCAAAGATAAAGTATTACCGGTCACATTTTGATGAAAAAGATAACGTGTATAAAAACATAGCTGACCTATTTCAATCAATTAGATGAGGATGAATATTTAAGCAATAATTAATCAACTTTTTCCTTGTTCCTTTGTATTTAACAAATCGATTCATTGTGCTAGCAGTAACTCATTCAGAGTTTCCTCGACGGCACAGGAGAGCTAGAGTGCAAGACAATGGCTGTTTCAACCACGCTCATTTGTTATTACATAGCATTCCTTGTTCATTGTTTGTCTGTTTCGAGTTTAGAAGTATCTTAGGGAAAATTAAATAAATCTATAATCCATATACATTACAATCTGCATTTATATTATATATTATTTTACTACTCTAATGAATATGTGGGCCCACAATATTGGACTAAAGGTGAACGCTCCAAAAACAAAACTTACACACGTAGTACAATCTAGCCACATTAAATCTGAAGAACAAATCGAAATAATGTCTCAATGTCATTCCTGACTTCATAAGATACGTGCTGACTGTAAATGCAACAAAATAGAGGTAGTAAGTCAATACATTTACATGGGACTAATCAGTGATCATCGATCTATATGGAGAAACCACATAAAAAATATATGCCATAAATTGAGAAATCTACTTGATTAAAAATAAAATTCCTTTTAAAGTTTTATTAAATATGTACATAGCTCTTGCAGAATCAATTATAACGTACTGAATTACGAGTTACGGACGCACCTTTAAATGTTACTTAGATTGCATATTTTTCTTGCAAGCAAGGATACTGACAACTAAAAAATACTCGTCCAATTAACAGAAAATAGAAGTGAGATGTTTAAATTTGCAAGATTATAGCCATTCGCAACGAATTTTAATAAGCATTTTTAATTGAACAATTTTTTAGGAGAAAAATACCTAACACCTAAACACAAATTAACTACTCGAATAGTTACAGAAAATAAACTGTGTACTCCGAGAATCAATAATTTTTACGGTAAACGTACAGTGCAATACTTATTATCAACATTGATTAATGAAATTCCTGTAAACTTAAAAGAATTACTTATTGAAAGCAATATAAAGCCGTAATTATAATCATATTTTATACATAAAATCAATAACATAAATACATAGAATAATTCCTAAGATATTAATATATGTGTATTGCGCCTCAGACTGTACTTTTAAGGTAACAAAAAATCAAGGCGGTAAACAACAGCGTTATAATCCGTATCTTAGAAAAAATTGCTATGTACCAATATACTCGTACATTAATTGTTGAGAGTGTGCAGGCCCTACACAAACCTCATGAAGGTTTATAGGTCCAAAGAAAACATGTATCTATGTTATATCTCTATTGAATAAATAAAAAATAAGTAAATAAAAAAAACACATTTTATATATTCTCACATCTCGAATCGGTGGATGCGAACTCACTATCTTTTCTGTCACTATCCGTAACTTTATCCATTAGGTTACTGACTAAAAGAATAAGGTGACTAGCGACGCGCCATTTCCCATTTTCAGGTTTCAAGAAAATCCCAGAAAACGACAGTGACATCTGGCCATTATACATTCTCATCTATGTTTAGATTTCAAGCATATTCCCGAAAGCGATATCTGGCTAATTTACTTTCCTACATAATATATCTATAAATACACATAGTATATTAAAAAAAGTCGTTCTTTTATCTGTACCGGAACAAAAGACAAACGAGTAATTCGTCTTTTATTAAAGTCGAGCGTTCTTTCCCGTTGTTAGAGAACAAATGGTAGATCGAACATTAATTCCTTATATTAATTTTCCGAATAGAAGAGCGAAGATGACGGAGGAAAATACAACGGCATTTAAAGCGAGAAACTACTATTGTTCTATTAAAAGTAATGAAATTTTACTTTTGTCCCATGTTTCCATACTATATACAATAATATAATATACCTATATAACATAATGTTGAATGTTTCCATAATGCGGACTTACGGTGACAAACTAAGTGATTAACGCTACATATTAGCACCTTTAACAAGGAAACATTTATAGATGAGAAGGTTCTTTACGTTCATCTCATTTATGGGTTGAAGAACAGCGAAAACCAGAACCTCTACAGTAAGTAGAGATACTTCATGCTAATTTCCGGCCCAGCTTACTCTAGCCCAGATTCCAGCCTTGAATTTGTTTAAGTTTTAAGATAAAAAAATAATTATGAAATGAATTGACATAAAAAAGTACTTTGGAACAAGTTTTTGTATTCCGAAGTACGATGTCATGTTCAGAGTGAAAGTTTAGTCACAATTTTTGACTTAATCTTAAGAAAGAAACAAATTGTTGGCAAGTCATTAGAGCGAGAGTGAGTCGTCGCTCCTCATCCCCGGCTCAAATTTGATTTTATTTCGTGTCTTGCGACTTACTTTCGATGTTTTTTATTCATTGATCTATCAAATTTTAAGACGTTGTTAAAATGTTTTGCTCAATTTTATTTATTAAAAGAGACTACCGAGGGAATGCATGAGGGGTGAGATGGTGTTTAATTGAGTAAAGTTCATAGAATCAGCTTTATATAAAATAGGTTGCTGATATTTTATTTTTGTAAAGTTGATTCAATTGTTGACTTTTATTTAATGTGTATGAAGATTGTGACTCGATGACTAATGCAGTTTAGAGGTGCATTTGCAAATCTGACGATATGTACAGGGTAGAAGTTCAAATCATACCAGTTTTTGTCTGTCGCGTTGCTCTCATGCAATATTTACAGACGACAATTGCAAGTGCTTCAAATTTACTACACTGAGGTACATTTTCAAATATCAACATTTGCAAGGCAAAAGAGCCGCATCATATTTTAGGATACTTATGAGGCGGCCATACGCAACGCGGTTCGTATAAGAAAGAGAGTTTGTATGGTAATATTCATTTTGCATTCAGTCGGCTATTCTTCTTGGCGGATTGCGCTCGGGGGAAATTCGGTCGTATGTCGCCTGTATTGGTGGCTCGGAGCTTGTTGTTATGGAAGTGTATATTTATGTAAATGGTGAATGGAACAACATACTCTAATGAGTACAACAGATTATTATATTACAAATTATCAAGTGTAATTCAAAGTATTTTGATTCATGAAATCATGTGATAAGGTTGACTTAAAAATATTTTTTTTTTGTAAATCTGCTATCGGTAAACCTTAGAATTAATAAAAGCTCGTGTTAAAAAAATAACTCGTCATTTTGATTCGATAACTTTTCTAATCAAAAATATTAAATTTTGTAACGAATTACATTTCGATTTCCACATAGTTCTTCATAGTGTCACTATGAATTTCGTACTTACATATATTCTTATCGAAACTTCCTGTCTGGAGGTTATAAAGTTATGTACATATTTTTATTAGAAAGATAAAAGTATTGATCCCCGCGACCTTAAGGCGTAGGCAGATATTACCTTCGCTTTTCTACTACGAAGTTTCTAAAAAACTTAAACATTCGTCACAAAAGTTAAACATTCTATTTTTTTTGTCATATATCAAAGTCATAGATCAAAAGACTCAGAAATAAATTTACCAAAATATTTTTGCCTTTTACAATTTTAATTGTATCACTCAGAATTGTAAGAAAACTTATTTAGATTTATACAACTCAGTAACGTATAATAAGTACATCATACTCGTATTTAAATGCTTTGACTAATTAATTTCAAGGGTAAAGATTTAATATGATTTTTCAACGAGATTAAATTAATTACTGGCACGAAATAGCTGACATGAGATCAAGCACCTGAAAACATTCCGATTTATTAAAGTGGAGGAAAATCAATTTCGTATAACGCAGAAGCTACGCCTGGTTTCGATCAAGTGGTTTCATGGAATTTAGATCAAATAAATTATAAAACATTTTACCCTAAGTAAATACAGCGTGTATTTTATTTGATATTAACTTTTGCCCGCGACTTCGTGCGAATAGTTGCTGTGCTATCTTATTTTTCAAATAATAAAAATATAAACTGCTGTGGTTTACTGCAAATAACTTAATTCAATACATTTTATAAACTATGATTTTTATTTTTCTATCCTTTGCTAAAATTTAAAGATTTTGCGAGGCGCTTGGCGAGACTCGCGCTTACGCGACTTAATAGATATATTAAGACAGCATTTTTTACAAATCATTCACATGTTTCCGATAAATATAGGTACGTATAGTATACAGCAAATAAAGACTGTTGTTTTTGTTTGGACTTCCATACGAACTTTCATATTTTATTTAATTGCCATGTAGGTGAAATTTCAAAAACGCTAGAACAAATCTGTATTAATATTTTATTAAGTGCTAAATACAAAGTTTCATGATTTCGTTATTATCTTCGATGATTACGAAATCCCATACAAATTTCATATCCACACAAGCCAAAACTTCTAAAACGCTGCAACAAATGTTTATTTATTTTTTTATCAAATGCCAAAATACAAAGTTTCATGGTTTTATCTTCGACAATGAATTATTTCCATACAAACTTTCATCCCCTATTTCAAACCCTTCTAAACTTTTTTTCGCGATAAAGGTACCCTGTGTCCATTCCCAAGGTCTAGTTTATCTCTGCACCGAATTTCATCAAAATTGATTCAGTTTTGTTGGCATGAATTTGGACGGAGTTTAGGTGTGAAAGCGTAATTTAAAAGTCAGTAATATGTAAAAATCGACTACTAACCTAATCTAACCTAACAAAATTACTAAAGAAGAAAATGTATAACTGAACTGATATGTGTTTACGGTTAAGCTATCACGACAAGTTATATTTTCGGGCTCAGTGTCGAACACTACTTGAATTTATGCGTTATTTAATTATTAGTTATTTAACTTGCTTGTAATGAGTGTACAGATCCTAATTACACCGGAGAGTTATTACCACCGGCCTTCACGTACAAAAGAAAACAATTGATCCCAAATTTATTAAAATAAATCAAATTAAAATTCCCCAATAATTATCCTACATACTATCTACCACTCATGCCAGTCAGTTCGAAGTTGCCTCAGTGACTCACATATGTACAACACGCATTTGTACGTACACTGTTGCTACTATATATGTACTATTAAAAACAAAAACTATAGAAGAATGGGATTGATTTTCTGATTTGATTTTAAATACGTAATATGAAAAAACTTTTTTAAAATACTGTCAATTTAATCTTTATACATGTGTCACAAAGGAAGAAAAAATAATTAACTTATATGTATTTTTAGTTTTTTTTTTTATTTAAATTAATTACATACCTCACCATACAAAATAGCGACAGCAACATCTGTTACACGAACGACCCGCTAGACCGGTGAAATATAGTATAGTAGCGTCAAGTAGAAGTATTCTGCGTTTCGTTTGATAAGTGAGGTACCGGAGACCTAATTTAAGTCCTCTTCCTCTCCCTGGGAAGAGAAAAAAGATTTGACGGGGAAGGGGATGGACAGGAGAAGGAAATTTCCATTTTTGTGTCTATCCTCTGCGCTGTCTAGTAAAGGTAGGCAACGTATCTGCAATTCGCTAATGCTTGTTGCGATGCCTATGGGTTGCAGTCACTTAGGTGGCCGCTTGCTCGTTTGCCATCTTCTTGTAAGAAAAATATAAGTAAAAAAAGAGACAGTCACCTTAAGAATTTAACCCAACATGTCATAAATAGTTAACTATCGAAAAACAAAAGAAACGCGTTAAAACATATTTTGTTTTAATTTTAATCTTTAAGTCTATATGATTGGATTTTTTTAGTTATCACCTAAACAAAGACTAATATCGTAATATCATAAGATCATAAGATCACCTACGATAGGCTATCTGATGCACAACCTAATGTAGCTCTTAACACTGAATGCCGTTCCATTACGAAATACGTTTAAATAATATATAAGAATAAATATTTGTATTTTTACTTGAATAACAAATCTGTGAAATAGGTGGCGCGGCGGTTGGCACTTCGCCCACATTAGATAGTCCTGTGCCGAACACGTCTATCTGAGGTCAAGTTACATTGGTCATAGTTAGTCACTAAGTTACATATCAAAATATCAATTTTTAACTTTATATTATTTTTAAAGCACTATCATTTTACAGTATACTATATATAGTAAACTAAAATTTCAGCCAAATCAACAGTTATTTTACGTTTTCTTGGAAAAAAATTTGACGTGACGCTTTAAATTGATATAACTTTTTTTTATTTATTCACTGATCGAAATGAAATAACACTAAATGTTCACAAAGCTTACCCCAAGACACTGTTGAAAACTGCACCCAAATCGATAAAGCCGTTTTTGAGATTGGTGCGCACAAACTCACATACAACCCGACAAACAGACAAATAGATGAAGAGACAAAAATTCTAACAATCGTAGTTTTGTGTTTTATACCGTTAGTAAATACCCCTCCTATATTTATATATTTTCCATGTATAGACACCGAACAGTTACATTTTTATTACATGTATAGAATAGATAGATTTTATCTATTCTATACATTAGGATATGAGTCATGGGAAACCTAAATCGCATCTTCTTTTATCTTCGTTTTCTGTCTACAGTTTCTTTGTAAAGTGCTACATCTCATTTTTAGCTGATAATTCGTGTATGAAAGAAGTGTTTCTTGAATTAACTATGCTTAAAATCCAAACAAGTAACCATTAGGTGATTTGTGAAGTCATCGAAATTCTCCGTCACAAGTCTTGCGACTAAGAAAATGTAATTTGCAACGACTTTCACACTCACTCACTTTTCTCCGGCGGAGTTTGTTAATTTATCAAACTTTCTGAGTGATACCTCAGGTGGAACTTGGTCGCAGTACAAACTTGTCTAAGAAGTGTTTACAAGTTTCCAAAGTGAAGACAATATTATTTAATGTAATGTACTGCGAAAATTACAAGAAATAGATTTTTATATTAGTAGCGAAATCTAATTGGTACATAGTGTAAAAGTTACATTTTAGCATTACAAGTACTTTAGTTTACTTTAGCATTTTACAAAGGCTGGGTGTTTTTACGCTAACTTCTTCTAAACCAAGAAACGGATTTAAAAAACGGTTTTCATCATAGTTCAGAAAATATTTTGTTATTTATTATTTTGTAATTTGTTATTTTTTTATTTCGTAGTTAATCATTTTGTAATTGTTTACATTGCTATACGAGGGTGAATCAAAAAGTTCTTAGAAGTGCATATATATGAGACCTTTTTGGATCAAGTTCGATATTCAAATT
>DWLR01004775.1:0-11656 GCA_018246295.1 Papilio alexanor hazarajatica | reverse complement strand
TATATATATATATATATATCAATTAGGTGACAGATTTGCAAGCGTAGAGGAATGTTATTACAACTCTACGATTACGCTGTACTGCATAATGATTTTTTTTGTTACCACAAATTTATTTTTATCTCCTGAGAATATAAGGACATTTGTTATCCTACCGCTTTGTTAAAAATAATCTTAATAAACATGTCGCTGAAGCTACGGTGAAAATGAGCTGCTACGAAAATATCTGGGTCGTAGCATTGTCCTATTAAAACGATTTTTATTTAATTTTAATTTATTATTTTACATTCAAATTATGATTTATTCTGTCATCGATGGTAAGAAATCTAATTAAAAAAAATAAGAAATTTTAAATCTGTTTGCAGCATCCCGCTAGACGAGGTAGGCTCGGGATCTTCATAAGGATAATTGGGGATCCTACATCCAACCATAAGTATATTTTGGCTTATTATAATGATGAGAGAGAATTATGGCAAATCGAAACCGAAAATATGGACCATTGATCATTCTGTCCTCTTTTATCTGTCTGTATAACAATTTTATATCCGTCGAAAGAAACTGTAAGCTGTTCGATGTTCGTTTGATTTCTTAGTCTTTTTGTCCTGTTTATCAATGAGCAAAACATTTCCATAAATAACGTCACTTAACTGTTTACTAGAATGCTCAGAGCGTGGTGTCATCTACGATTTTCTTAACGATTTCCCAGCACAGGTCAACTCAAAGGCCCCGGCGGTCGTTCAGTAATTAAACACGATCACGTGCTCTGCTTACAACTAGTTTAATGAATTTAAATAGGATCGGAATCAATTGATTCGGAATTACACGCCCCATTACTATTCTACGGCGCGCTGTTGTTATGTAATATTGAATGTTTATTCCTACGTTAGTCCAGGTGGTCACATTGTTTCTTCAAAAGGTAACGTAATTGGACAAACATGAATTTATACCTATAGTTAACTATTAAATGTATTCTTGTCATTTTTTCAAAATCTCCGTGTTGGTAATTAAACATATGATGATTTTTGCTGTACAATTGTGTAGAAGTCACCTCAAAGTAAGGTAAGTAATACACTAATTCCCTCGCGTACACTACACGTACATCTCGCTTACTGTGAGCTTCACTTGAACGTCAAATTTGTATGGAATACTCCATCTGGAGGTATATAAATCTATGCTCTACAGTAGTCAGTCACATAACATTTGGTAACATTTGGTATTATTGGTAAATACATCTAACTTCACTTGAGTGGATAACATACCGAAGAATATTATTCTTTCACATATATTAAAAGATAAAATCATTTAGATTGCTATCTTTGGACTAAAGATTATCTTCTGATTATATCTATAGTTCTTCTGCAATTAGACTAAATATGGGAAAAATTTATCTACACTTTCTGACATTTTTAATAATAGTAAAGGTTCTCTACTCTACTTTACTCTACTTTGATAGTTTCTATTCCATAAATCCGATACCGGTTTGGTAGTTACATTACTATGCAAAGAACGAAGCATTAATAGTTTATTTATTGGGAGAGATTCGCCTAGATCTAGAAGTTTTTAATTGTGATAAAAGTTTTGAGGTAAAAATGTTTTATGGAAAATTTTCCAAATATTGAGGGAAAATCACTATTTTCAACAGCAATATCTAACGAATAATATGAAAACACTTTATAAATAAGGCATAAGATAGTAATGAGTGACGGCGAGCGCTGCTGCCGGAGCCATGCCGTCTGCCACCCACGGCCTGCGCGCGTCCTGTCTTTGACTCACCAATTCATCGTCTCATGCACGTAATTAGCCCATTAGCACGCACGCACCGCTCAAATGTTTCAATTAGATCAACGACCGCCGGGAACGCTCGTCCAGATTACCCTCCCCTCCTCCCAACCCCTCCCCTGCCCTCATCGCTCCACGTCTCAATGAAAACCACGATAACTCGCTCCTCAGTAATTGACAGGACTCGCATTATCTAGTTTTGTTAGTGGACAAACGTTTTTTTTGCACGAATCAGTCGAGTTTAATGTACAATTGTAATTGAAACTGGAAAAAGTGATTCAAAGATTCTAATGTGTTCAAAAGTTCTCTGAATGTTCTTTCTACCGAATTACAGTTGTATTCAAACATTATACTTCGTAGATCCGTCATTCCCAACGTGGGACGCAGGTCCCACCGGTGGGGCATGGCAATATTTTGGTGGGTCATAGGCAGGAAGTGCACCCTTCGGCTGACTATACTAAAGACAATGGGGTAATTCGAGAATGAGTTATTAATTGTTAATTGTATTCTAGTGAGTCTGTGGATGTTATTTCATTTTTCTCTTTCATGGATGACTTATTATTTGGAAGGTTATTTAGATAGCAACTCAATGGCCTTTTAAGCTTCCTTCAGGTAAATAACCGTAACATTTCATTCAGGATTTTAGAAATGCCTAGGTGGAGCATGGCTCAAAATCGGTTGGGAACCACTGGTTTAGACTATTTTAATTATATGGAACATTTAATATGTATGATAATTTCTCCTAACCAACTCCCACATCTAAAAGTTGATTCCACCGTTGACGCTCCGTATTTTGAAGTTAAAGTAATTAATTTTCCGTACATGATGTTGCCATTTTCACTGTGATGGCATAATTATTCCGCCCAAATAGGATATGGTTCTAAAATGATTATATATCTAATTAGTTACTCACATCAATAAGTTAACCATATTCAAGAGCATAAATAATTGTAAAGTGCACGTAACGATGGTTCTGTTTCAATTTTCTACCGATTAATATTAAATTTCGCTTCCTTATAACTAGGTGAAATGTAACACGAGTGTAACCCTTAAGTGTACAGTAATAAAGATTATTTTATCAGTACAGTATGGACAGAGTGGTGCAGGTTCCGATTGCATCGGTCGAAGCTTACAAATGCATTGTTTTATAGTACGCGATAGCGCGCTGCGTGTCAAATTGGAGGTCACAGTTGCATTCCGGAAGATGGAACTCGCGCGACATGTTTGTTTATCTTGATATCTACACATTTGTTACCGTATTTATCTCTTCCTTATTATGTAAAACATAGAATGCTCTTTAAATATTTTGTACGTAAATCAAACTGTTCGATATCCCAATTGTTGTTATCGATCAAAATCTCTACCCAACATCTAATTTCAAACAGTGCGTACTAATTATCACCTGAAAAAATAAAATATCGTAAGCTTGACGACTACTGGTTATACTTTTACCATCACTCACGTTAGTGATTGTCTCTAGGAAGTTTCATTGATTGACTTAGGACTTCCTATATAGGTATACATCATACCTTCAATAGAAAAACATTACTCGCGAAACACATTACAATTCTGTCAGTCGGGTATTAAAAGGACAATGAACAACTTAAATTTTACCTTTGTACGCCGATTAAGAATGTTTGTCGGGTTTGAGGAAAACGTGGCATATTACACACGAAAATGCCATGCCGCAATTTGAGAACTAGCTGTAGCAGATACAAAGGTACAAGATTTTTTAAGTAGATTAGACAATATTAAAAATAAATGTAGAAGTTTAGAATAAATTGAGGGATTTGTATACTTTTGCTGTACCGTATACCTTAATGACAGAACAAGCAAATTATTATAGGAAATGTCGCAGAAAAACGATTAAATGACACTACAAGAAATAAGTCCCAAATAATTGGACAAGTCAGAGGAAAATAAAATAAAATTTAAACAAGAAAATAAAATTTATAGCGCAAAATTGAGTAGCAATATTAGCAAGAGACAGAGGTATACTCGTCAGATATGACGTAACTCATAAAATAATTTGATTATGAAACCAAATTTATGAATATCCTCGATACGTCGAAAATTAAAAAAGAAAATTTTCTTGGTTCGCAAGTTCATTTGTTTTTGATTATACCCTATAAAATGAATTTTGCAACTTGTATATCGACGCATTTTAAGTCCTACATGCGTAATATTCCTATAAATAAACTTTGAATGATGCAATTTGTAAACAATTGCATCACACCATAAAAGGAAAAGAACAGTGTAACACATATTATTTTTCGTAACACTATCAGATTGGTACATAAATTGGCATTTTTGTATGTACAAACGTAGGTAGATAGGTAGGTAGGTATGGGTCGAGAATAAGCTGCTTATTGTAAAAATGATCTTAATTAACACGACTAATAATTGTTTGTAAGCGTATGTGTCGCGCACTTGCAGTCAGATTGCTTAATTAAAACCTACACAGCATATACTCGGCTCACGCTTCACTCCCGATATGGCAGGCAAAAGAAGTCCATAATAATCACACATACATCCATACGCTTGTGCTCTGTATAACGTCAGCTGCCGTTTAATTTTGCCGCCTTGTAAGTAGATTTATTAATTACACACAATCTGTTTCAATGTAGGAAGAATACTAAAATGTCTTAGATTCAACATCGCATATCCTTAAGTTAAAGTCTATGCGTCTAAACGGTGTTTGTACATTGAAGGTAAGGTTAGTAAAATAGGTATAGTGAATACAGTTTAAATAATTCTATTGATAGTTTAAAAACAAAAAAAAACACGCAATGCTCCGGTACGTATTTTTTAACTAGGTGGCGTTGTACTTAATCTTAAATTATTTTTTTCTTGGTCAGAATTAATTTGTGAAAAATGTTTTGTCATCAGTTCATGATAAATATGCAAAGTTTAAATGTAATCCAACATTTTGAAATGGGAGAAAAATAAGTTACAAACAGCCCGTTACGTATGTACAGTCGAGTTACTTCGCGGTATTCCACTTACAGAAAAATTGCCTTGTTCCTTGCGACAAGCTAAAATCCGCCTCCTTCTTACAACTAACCAATTAGAGTGCCATCGATGTTTTAACAAAATAAAGTAAAATCTATGGGGTATCTGTACTGTACCTGTACCTCTGACTATTGTTTTTGCCGCTGTCTTTGTTTTCCACTCGGGAAGTTTTACGATCTCTGCTATTCAGACGAAATAATTATTTGCGAGTATTCGCAAATACTGTTACAACTTTGAGCGTCCTTTTTTCGTCCTAACACATTTTAAGAGGCATCCTATCGGTTATTGTCTCTCCGTCGACGTCTCAAGGCGTACGAAACGTTCAAACAATTATCTCTTTTAAAGTGGAATACCACCAAGGAACTTGGCTGTACATACCAGTTCAGCTAATACATATAAGCGTGTTGATGCGTATGATATGGTCAAAAGATGGTACGTGCTAATTTAAATATAGCCTATTCACCCTTCTCTTGAAGATACCCACCTCATACTTTAAGAAAGCGCGCAAAGACAAAACGCAGGAGTTTAAAATATCTCAACATATGTCCGGGATTTTGTCAAGATTCTGTGAAGTCGTGGTATTTTCCCGGTCGAACCGGCCTATTTGTGCAACAGGTAATAATAAATCTGCTGGTGTTGCCACTTTCGGCACCATTTTTATGAAAACCGTTGCTTGAAACTATGTTCGTCAGCTCATGTTAAAACACCTACCAAGATTTTAAGCCAGGATCATTAAATCAAGTATTGGCAGACAAAAACCAATTTAAAAACACAATACGACAGGGAGGGGCGTCCGTATTGCACGATTAACCTTAAGAACTTGTTATGCTAAAATAGTAGACAACTAAAAATATTAAAAAAACCTATGCGATTAACTATTATTTGTCTAGGCTTATCTGTCGTATTGAAAATCTGATCGTTACATTAAGATTTTATTACTTGTTATTTAGTCATAAATTTAATTTCTTGATAGTTGTCTAGTAACCTCAATGGTATTGTAAATGGCCGTCTATCAAACAAATTCTCTCTCTCGATTCTCAATTTTTTCAGCGTCTTTGTAAGAAGAATGTTATCGTAAAATAACATACACATACAGAAGCAAGAATTTCGTTGGTTTTGATTGGTTTAAGTACTTATTTTATTTATTTCGTTCTCATTGCATTGAACGAAGCCTGATTAAAGAGAGCATTCAAGATAAATACAAAGTGGAAAAAAATGCTACAAAGAAGGTCAAAGGTCTGGTCAAGGTCAAGCCTGAGAGACTTGGCTTACTCCAAGTCTTTCATAATTTCCTAATTATTAAGATTTCCTGTATTTGAGAAAACGTCTAATAGTTGTAGCCTTGACCAATTTTTGGAATTAAGTCGTGGTGAGTCAGGTTTATTATACGTAGACTTACAATTATACTCTTTGTTGTAGGTAACGGTTAAAAGGTTATTAAAATTGGTAACGGTGAGCCGTGACTCCTCGTTTCTAAAGCACAAGGATAATGCTGCTTTTTACAACTAATCCTAGCAACGAATTTAATGCCCCTGTTCTATGTTACTCAACCAGATGCGCTCACACTTTCTCATTGCATTAGATTTTCTGTAATGTCCATCATTTCTTGCTATTCATATATAAAACTTTTTGAACTTTTGAAACAAAATTCAAATATGCAATCAAATGTAATCAAAAAATCAAATACGTGCAAGAGTATACAATAAAAAGAAAAAAAAATACTTTCAATAAAAAAAATCATCATACGAGGATTTCTCCTAGTAGATTCTCTCTCTATACTAAAGCATATTCTTAGTCGCATCTGTTCAGAAATACCGTTGGCTATAGATTTTTCCATAAAATGGTTGTGCGAGACGGGAAACTGAATGAAAATAGTTTAATGGTGTTACGCATTTCGATAAAACAGATGGCATTTTATATACAGTAAGTATTATCATTTACGTAGACTTTAGTAGGTTTATAGGGAACTTTTCACCTGTCAAATCGTCGCTTTCTATTTTACGCAACGGGTAAACGAAATCGTACTGTTCCGTCGGCCTTCACAATTTTAATTGTGCAACGCAACTCGAGACTTTATCATTTATTTAAATTATGCGGTTGTATCGAACGGTGGCTAGCGTCTATAGGACCGGTTCACACACACAGGTTCGGAGGTTCGCTGTTGCTACACACCCCGCCCGGACTCGCTCGCCGACAACTCGCGGGCGCCGGACCGTGGCACCGTGGCCACTCTAAAGGGCTTCTAGCTCGTCTATGTTTGACGTCAGAGCGAACACTCGCAGCCTTACAGGCTAATTATAGACTGCAAATTCCTAATATAGATACGCAAGCGAGGCTTAAAATATCCATAAAGCACGCTTCACGTCGTAGGAGTCAAGGAACGTTGTGCATCTAATACACTCGGCCTGGAAGCGGATTGGCAAGTTTATTTCTGTTCCACAAGACTTAGATTCGAAATTGGAAATTATCGAGATTATGATATTTATCTAACATCTAACAGCTTTAAAATGGAAATTATATTACATTACTTTTACAAACACAGTTTATTTATTTTTTTAATCTTCATTAATATTTTGTAAAAGTTTAAAAGTATGTTAGAAACACAAAATACATGTGCAAGCACAAAATAATAAATCTTTGAAGTTGACCAAAAGAAAAGTCAAACGTAAATGCAAATTGAAAACTATAAATTCAATTGAAACTTACTTGCTAAGTTTGAAAGTTGAGTAAAGAAAAATCCCAGAGGGACTTTTGTAATAAGGAAATGATATTCTTCACTTTAATTTCGTGTTTCATATAAAAATCTGACTGACTAAAGATTCTTAAATATACTGAAGTATTACTTACAAGACGAATTTGGTAAAACATTTCACTATTTACCATTATCATCCAATAGTTATCGTAGTATTTAGTTAAGCCTTTGCGAGCCTTCATAATCATCATTATGAGTCTTTATCAGTCTTTTGTTGGAAGACTCCAAGGATAGTATAGACGTGGTCCTTCCATTTTCGCATCCAACTATTTCCCACCCTCTTCACGATATCATGAAATAGAAGGAAGCCCTACACTTCTTCGCAACACCCCCTTCAAATATACGTCCACTTTGTTTCATGTTATAACACTGCTTTAATATGTAGGTACTATTTCTCTCTAAGATTAAATGACTACAACTGTTTAAGAAAAATAAGATCCGCCATTGGCAAAGCGTATCTGAAGAGGGTGGTACACGAGCGAGCAGTGGACCGTACACAAACGACCCATCATGATTCTACACGCTCTGATGACGACCAATCGCAGCAGACTCATTGAAAATATTTATAAATGTATACCTAAACTAATAGGTAAAAATAACATTTAAGTTAAAGTAAATATTACTCAAATTAATTACAAAAATAGAGTTTCTCAATCTATCAATTAAATTCGCAACCTTACATTATATCCCGGTAGAGTAGCCAGCGTTTTAAGAAATTAAACTAAAATCAAATTTAATCAGCCCTTATCAACATGTCTGTTGTGAATCAGATCGTGTCCTTAATATATTCTATCAATATGAATAAGAATTGAAAATACGTGACATGCTTTTTTCAATTTTAAGTTGGCTCACTCATATCATATCACAATCAGGTTCAACTGAGTCCAGTATATATAGAATAACAGAAACCTAATTAAGATACTGTTACAGAAATTCAGGATAAGCACTCCGACAGTTTAGACTCTGCACTTTGTCTCAAAGATCAGGTCAAGGATGTTTTATTGGTTGTTTAAACCATTCATCTATGTTTTCACGTGCATAATTGTTGAAATCAGCTGTATCAGCTGTGAAAATTCTATGATTTGCTCAGAGGTCAAATAAGTTGGAGAAATATACACTACATCAGTATAAGATACCTATTCTCTATTAGGTAAAAGAACTTTTTTATTGTAAGTATAACAATTCTACTTTCAAATTATGCTTCTTAAAACTAATACCATCGAACAAATCAATAATAAATAAAACAAATATTAGTTTGGAAAAATCAAAGTGGGATCACATATAAACTCACCACTTTGTAACGCATTGTAATTCGTCTATTATATTTCTCTATCTTCTAGTCTATATAATTACTTCTAGTCTATATAATTACCACAAGAATTTACACATTGTGATGTGTAGATTACGAACTATTTTGCGTTGGTTTGAACTTTTGTATTTCATACCTAATTATCATAGGCTTGCACATTGATATAGATATGACTATCTGGTCGTTTTACAAATTTAAATAAAGAGTACCTTTATATATCTTGTTTTTTTAAATGTCAAATTAAAGTTTTATGATATACTCGTATATGCCGTATTTTACAGATTGTATTTTGAAGACTGCGCACTAGAATTCAATAACCACTCTACAGTCCTAAATAAAACACTCATCACTCTCTGTTCAACAACTTCTATTATTTCTAAGAAAATGTTGCATTTCTCTTTAAAATGAAAAAAATAATTTTCATCATTGAGAGACTAGTTACATTTAAGTCCCAAAAATGAATCAAGGTTTTTAATACGGGACGCTCTGAACTATATTGACCAAAACGGTGACATTTTAAAAAAATATTTTTAATTAATATTAATGATCACAATTTTTTTTAAATTTCTACCTGTAAGTTACTACGTATACGTCAACAGTGATGCTCATTTCGATCTCACAGAGAGGTCTTATTACCTCTGTTTAATTATTATTTTATCATATAAAGCGATCAGTTGTTGTAATTCAGGCTATCTCGGAAACGGCTCTTATTTTTGTATTTAGGATATGTAATGCCTAAAAACCAGAAAATCCGCAAAAAAAATGTATGTGCGCCATCTTTGGATAGATATTAACATTGCCTGGAGCATTGTTTGAGTGTTGACAAGGATGATAACTTATTGATATCTCATCTTTTTGTTAGATGGCGATATATAATATATGACATCCGAATAGGTACTGAATATCGATTACCAAAAAACATGTTTAGTTTTATCCTAATACGACCAATACTATTACGGTGGACCAGTGTTTCTCAAACTTTGGTGTACACACGTCAGGAACTGTACTCTGTCAAAACTTACCTTCAACTACAACGAGACCTATCGTGACGTGATAGAGTTGAAAACTACACATAATAAAGGGAAAATATATATAAAAAATATTTTACATTTATCCATTACCTTAAACTTTTCACCACCCACCCCCAAATATTACTTGAAGTTTCAATTGTACCCATAGAAAGCTTCAGCCCAGACCTGGGGGGAGGTACCGCCCAATTTGAGAACCTATAGTGTAGACGTTTGATTGAACCACGGTATAGGCACCGGCTACGGAGCGTGAGATTACTGCTAAACATTATCGATGATCCGTACCGGCAATGTCCTACCTCACGGTAGTACGCAAAGATTACTCCATGCAGGTTCTCCATCCCAATCTTTTCTAATAAGGAAAGGGCGAGAGGGGAAAGAGGATTAGGCGGATTTGAGATAGATAGGTGAAGAAAATGTCCATTCTTCTGTCCATCCCCTCCTCTGTTTATTAAAGGTAATCAACGCATCTGCAACTTGCATAATCTTGTTGCAGATGCCCATAGGTAGCGGTCACTTAGGTGACCGCTTGCTCGTTTACCACCTTCTAGTAAAAAAAAAACAATATCATTTATCGCCAATATTAACTAAGTTTTCAACTTCAATATGTATATAATATTTAATTCTCAATGTCATATTGGAATAAAGTTTGATTTATGTATGTAGTTAATTAAGTCTATTAAAATGCGTGTATAAAATATTTCCATCTCGATATTATATTAATGTGTATATTAAACGCGATCATGTTGTTTACATCACGATATGGATTCTTTTAGATTGCTTATTTGCAGGTTCCCGAATATTCCATATAAATCTTTTGCCGTGTGTTCGCACTAACGAAAAAAACTAACATCAAATGTTTTTACGTGAAAGTTTTGGCAGTCCGAATTCACGTTTACTACTCGTAAATAATATTGTCACGGTAAATTGAATTATTTGAAAATGATAAAAATAGAAACTTATAACTATAATTCCCTTCTGAATATGTTCCAACTTCGCACTGGTAAATAAAAAAAAATGGAAAAAACAGGCTAGGTTAATCGCTGATAAAAGAGCTTTCTTTAAATGTGTTTTTTGAACCGATTGTTCAGTAGTTTTTGAGTTTTAACTCGGTTTACCAAAACAAACAAATCTTTCGTCTTTATAATATTAGTATAAATTACACAGACAGACATTAGTATCAACAAATAGAAGCGGTTTGAAATTGGTAGAGCAATGCAAAACCTACTACTGATAAACTTGACTTCCATGGACAGTTTTGATAATAATTTTAGTAGTTTATTTTAGTATAAACATGTGTAAAATATTAAAATACTATATTGTAATTCTCTTTCAATTATACCTATTGCACGTAAAGTTAGATTAAACCCGCTCTCGGCTTGAATACGACCCAAGTATTATTACTTCATCTTAAATCATCTAGACTTAGGCAAAAAGAAAACAAGCTTACATACGAAACTAAACATTCTTTGTGATTGTGGATGAAAGATCGAGGACACAAGATTTGATAACGACCGAAACACGATATTTTCATAAGACGGTTATTTAACGGACAGTGGCCACTTATAATATGTAGGTACTTTAAAATTGGCATCGTAAGCTGTTTTCACAGTGAATTCGAGAAAACTTTTTGTGGAAATGTGTATGCGAAATTGTTAGTTTATGTTAATTACGTTTGTAGAGTTGGTGTGAGCATAGACAAAGTGTAACGTACGTGGATCATGGCACGTGGTGCGGGCGGTGAGCGCGCTGGGGCGGCGGCGCAGGCGCGGGCGC
>DWLR01004774.1:0-11657 GCA_018246295.1 Papilio alexanor hazarajatica | reverse complement strand
TATATATATATATATATATATATTAACCGTTTGCTCATTTGTCTCTTAACCGGAGTACTAGGAGAGCGACGTAACGCGACGCGACGTTTTAGTATACGACATAACACGGCTTCAACGCCTGTAACACACAGCTATGAAAGCGAACCGGAACTGAAGCGAACCGTAATGTATATAGCGCACTGAGACATGAAAACGGAACGCAGATTGTGCTCCATTTAGGATTAAGTTTCGCGTAGTGTGTGTAGAATAAGCCAAATTCATGCCAGTTTCATATCAAACTTTGCTTCGCTTCGGTTCCGGTTCGTTTTCACAGCTGTGTGCCTAAAGGCGTAATGCCTGTCATCGTGACAAAGTAGTACTTAAACACTTAAAAGTACTACATGTTTGATATTTGAGCGATGTGTCAAATTGTGTCGCGTCCCGTCGCTTTGTCGAGGTTGTCGCTGATCTAGGACTTTATATGATGTAGGAATTATTAAGCTTGCCTTATGTGATGTTTGGTTTTATTCTGTTTTAACTTTTACATTTTCCTATTTATAGGGATTTAGTATAAAATTAATGAATTTGCTTCAAATGGAATGTTTAAAAGTAATAAATTTCTCGCTCGCAACAAGTGCCAAACTATGTCATGAATCTGCTATACACAACAATAGACAGTTTTAATGAAGAGCCACTCGTTCCTCGAGCGGTAATTAATTAATTAAGAAGTCGTAGCGTTCCTCCCTGGCTACTTATAGGTATTCATAGTGGGGAATGTTCGAGTGCATATTGTGATCTACGCAATACACCCCCGAGCGCGCACCCCGCACTTCACGTCTGATTCAGGACTCCTGTCTTCGAAAAGTCGAGAAAACTTGCATGGGTAATCACACGATACCAAATAAATTTAAACGTATTAATCGTGAAATTTGATTATTCTTCGATTTACCGAGACATGATTTGTATTTTCTTTTTTTGTCGCATGATTTACGAAGTATTCATCAGAAGTATTTCATTAGAATTTTAATTGATTCAGAAAAAAATCTAATGAGTTTTAAACCAATTCCAGTTTATTGCTTTATTTTATTGAAATTGTAGTTTATTTACAAGTGCGTTTGATTACAGCAGGCTACATCTGAATTTATTGCTGCCTTATCCCAGTAGAAACATACAACAAAGACAAAAAGATTTTCTTTCTTTTGAGATAAATTTGATAATGTTTACAGAATAGTGATTGATTTGTGTTCATAATTTTTTAGTTACTTATAATATTGTCTCGTCTAATTTATTTTATTACTTCGTAATGTGAATTTATTCTGCGAATTATTCAGCTTGCTGAACTATGTGTTGTCTTATGACGATTTCTTTTAATTTCATATAACTGAATGGTAATCTTATAGATTATACAGTGATATGTATGTGATATGAAGTTGAAACTCACGTGCGCAAGCTTAGTACGATCCGTTAGAGTGTTATTGAAGTTATACGATGTTTGAATGGAAGTCGGTCAGAGTTAATTCATCGAAACTTGGCTGAATATACTACTTTAAACAATTATTTGTTGCTGGAAATTCTTAAGTGTGGTTTACTGTTATATTTTTTCTTATTGTTGAAATGAAATAATTAAATATTATAATAATTATTTGAATTTCGAATAATATTCGAAAACGAAGAGTGAAGTTATCCGTATAAGTGTTTTATTGTCTTTTTTATTGTATTTATAATTTTAAAGTGGTAGGTAGAGTACGCAACAACAAGATATTTTGCACGAATGACCCGCTTGACCAATGAAATACCACGACCCCACAGAGGACAAGCGTGAAGTAGAAGTATTCAGCGTTTCGTTTTAGGAGTGAAGTGCCGGAGACCTAATTTTAGTCCTCTTCCTCTTCCCACACTTTTCTAATAAGAAAAGGGTGGGAAGGATAGAAGATTTGACGGGGAAGGGGGTGAACAAGATAAGGAAATGTCCATTTCTCTGTCTATTAAAGGTAGGCAACTCATTTGCAACTAGCTAATGCTTGTTGCAGATGTCTATGGGTAGCGGTCACTTAGGTGACCGATTGCTCGTTTGCCACCTTCTTGCATTAAAAAGATACGAACTGCAATATCTTAGGTCTTTGGAGATCAGTGACGAACATTTCGGTGATCGCTCTATTTGCAATATATAACTTACATGAAATAAATGCTCAGTTACTTAATTTATTTGATCAATATTTACATTAGTTTTCCTTTATGAATAGACATTATTGAAGGGAAGCCATAAAAATAATGACGGTATACATTTTAGGGTTTAGGTACACTGTGACAAAACACCAATTACACCATTTTAAGTTACATCAGATAATTACAGGCACCGTACGTGGGGTGCATTAGCCGTACAATAAAGAAAACGCGCGCCGCGTCACGAGGGGACCGTGTTCATGAAACATAAAATTGCAAAATTTACTACCTAAACGAGTTTACGTATTCTATAATATTTCTTTAGGTTTTTAGCTAATTAAAATTAACACAAAAGGATTCGCAAAAGGTTTAGAATAGGCACCAACGAAATGGACGATATAATTAATAGATATGCTTTATAATGCGAAGACCGGTCAGCGACCGTTTGGGCAAGATTGCTTTAGTACACTGAATGAGGCGATAGACCTATCTCCGAGACGATTTTTAGGAAGGCCTTTGTCCAGCAGTGTACATATAAAGGTGATGATAATAAGTTACGTTACTTTCTAGAAAACAGTTTAAGGTAATTCAGGCTAAGTATTATTGTCGGACCACTGAGCATCTAGTCTGTCTTGCTAATTAATTCATGGAAACATTACGAACAAGTTAGACGCAGTTGCACCAACTTTATAACTTGCTTATGACAGTAAATTACAAAGGCCAATCTAGAACTGGAACGACAAGGTGCCGAGTGAGGGAAATTATGTCTTCCAAATTAATTATTTTCACATCTATTGCGTGTATAGCGTTGTAGGAACTAAGGTCAACATGTCATAATGTACATTTATAGTTTTTCGATTCGAGTTCAGACAAAAACTGGAAAAAATATACAATTAATTACAATGAATTTATCGATCGCAAATCTATCGGAATAAGTCGCTTCTATTGAGGAAGAGCCACAACTTCAAAGTTGAAGTTTGAAGTAAAGATATTTATCCTTCTCCGTTTCCTCTGAAGAACGAGTCACCTTCTGATGAATGAGTTAACTTCTGAAGAATGAGGTTAAATTTTCTTTTATGTATGTATTACAAAGTTAATAAATTAAATTTCAGTATATTCAAAACGGAATTCAGAATATTCAAAAAGGATTCAAAACTAATTATTACAACAATCTGTTTAATTGTAACTGTTGACGGTTGTAGTCTCGTCCAGTCAGATCTAAATGCATTAGCACGGGAATAGGATAGGGGGCGCCCTCGTCGCGCGTCGTTTCCACTTGGTTATGCCTTTTATGCAACGATTCATTACCAGCGACGTTAAAACGGGGGAGCGAACAGATAGTCGCATTTATAACTTTTGTCAGCGGAAAAATGAATTTACACACCAGTAAGCTTCATATCGCGATATATTTCATGGAATAGGTGACGCGATTTCAATGAATCTCATTGTTATATGTCATATTGTATCATATAACATATCGCTAAATAGAACAAACTTATAAAGACATTTTATATTCTTTTTTATTTTAAATGTACAATAGTGTAATATCACTTGGTTTTTGCATATTATGTTCATACACAAAAGTCTTACTGTAATTTATCATTGTTATACTTATTTTTAATCGAAGTAATACATGTTTAAATACAAATATTCGGAACAAAAAATGACAGTGCTCGAATTAGTTAGTATATTTTTAGTTGAGTTTTTAGCGACTGACCGGTTGGCGCAGTGGTAAGATACTTGTCTTTCACGCCGCAGGTCGTGGGTTTGATTCCCACCCAGGACAAACATTTGTATGCATGAACACGTCTGTCTGTCTTGTATCTGGATGTAAAGACCACCAGAGGACGGGCAGCAGCGTCCTTTTCTTAGTACGATGGAACATACCGCGATCGCCAACCCGCCTGCCATACGTGGCGATAATGGCCATTTGATGCGATCAAAGGAGGAGGCCTATGTCCAGCAGCGGTGGTGTTAATGGTTTTTAGTTGATATGGTGTGAACTGAAGCTGGTGTTGGTTACGGATGATTAAATGACGCGACTTGGTTAAGATAAAGCCTTGTTGCTTGATATTTTCATTCACCGCCGTTGTTACTATACTGTACTATATTGTGTATGAAGTTATCGCGATCTATTTTCTTTCAAAATAGCTTCGTAATTTGTTTGTAAATCAAGTTTTTGTTCCACACGTAGTTCAGGTGCCATCTTGCATATCGACGTTATTACCGGGGCCGGCGCATTTTAATCGCATTTCAAGCGGAATACGTCCCCGTCGATCGTTTTAATTATCGAGAAAATAGAAGTAAAATATTCTCGATGTCGTTGTATCCGCGGCGTAGTGCGACGCTTTATAGCAGACCACTCATATATTAGCTAATTGTGATATTAATGTTACGTCTTGCGTCTTTTAAAGTCAAATTATTTACTGTTAAATTTGTGAACCAGTATAAAGTAACCGATATGTTTTGTAAAACATTTTTATAGTAAACACGCCACTAAATTATAACATGCATACTATCGTCTATATTATAAATTACATTGAAAAATACAAAACTATATCTGAAAGTTGTGCAGGGAGACTACGAGTACATATTCATGTCAAAGTTCTTAGAGACTCTAAGACGCTTTTATTTATACCTGAGATCGGTACATCTTATAATTTTTTCTTTCATATTTCACTATATTTCATTTGTTGTAGAAACGCTCAGTATGAGAACTTCCACGTCGAGCAGAAGGGCTACGACCAGATGTACGATGGCGAGGACCTTGAGACGCCTCCGTCCCCAGACAGGCCGCCGCCGCGACAAATTGGTAAATACATAAATAAGTATAAGAAGATAAATAAGTGCTGTCTATTTGTAACAAACAGAATGTTGGAAAAAAGTATACAACATAAGACCATAGATTCAACAATAATAATGAAACAAAAATATGACTGTAACCCAACTTATCCTCATCAAAAGCGGCTTAGTTTGGGCGCTAGAGGGCTCAACGTTGATAAACCTTTTTGCATTTTTTCAATGCCTTTGCACCAGTAAACTAAAGTAAAAACACCTTCTGGAATTAAACTACTACTCGTATTTAGAAAAGAACACGAGATCCACTCAAATTCTTCTAACAGCATGTATAACCATTTTGTTTCCTGGCTAGCTATTTAATGTAAAAAAATTTCGCTCTCGACGTGTATTTTATAGACAAGTACGTGCGTCCGGAGTGTCCGTGCTTGAGTGCGCGGTACACGGTGGCGCTGCTGGCGTGTTTCGGCTTCAGCATCATGTTCGGCATGCGCTGCAACATGAGCATGGCCAAGCTCAAGATGGTCGGCAAACACAACGTAAGTGTTACAGCGTGTTCTAAGAACATTCGGGTCTGATACGACCGCACACGCGTATACATGCGGAGCGCGCGTTAACTATCTACGGATCTATGCCCTAGGTTCTGCTAGTTCTTAGAACGCGCGTTACCAAAGCTTCAAAACGCGATTTAAAACAAGTAGTGTGTCCACTGTTTGTGGACATATTTTTACTTTAGAGCTTTTGCATAAAATTACGGTCAGGCGCGTTCTTTATATTCATAAAAGAGGGTTACTAAATTTTTAGTGTTTATCGCAGTCCATCAAATCTTCAAATTTTGAAAATAAATTTATAATAAATCTAGAACAATTACTTCATTTCGTTATTCTTTAATGCCGTGTAAATTGCAGCCTCTATATTAAAATGTTTTAGTAAACATTTCTAACTTTTAAAATTTTGAATTTTTTTTTACCAGATACCAATTTCTAAATTAGTAAAAAACGTTAACTTTTTTATATATAGGCCACAGTGATTCTTGTCTGTTTGCTCTTTTATTAACATAATAGTCAGTGCACAAACCTTAATATTGCAATATATTACAGGCGTCGGCAGGCGATCATTCGGAGACTCCATTCAACTGGACGGTGGAGGTGGAGTCGTCGATAGACTCGTCCTACTTTGCTGGCTACCTCATCACCCAAGTCCCAGGCGGGTTCTTTGCCTCCATGTACCCGGCGAACAAGATCTTCGGCGCTGCTATAGTGGCCTCTTGTCTCTTCAACATGGCGATCCCCGGAGCAATGTCCATCGGACCCGCAGCAGTTGTTATGCTTAAAGTTGCCCAGGGCTTCGTTGAGGTTAGTGTAATAAACTAACGATTATTTGTATTTTTTTATTAATTATTATTTTATTAATTTACTGCCAATACAACCAACGATTAGAGTTCACTGGTAATTAATAACGTACTGTAAAATAGATTATAATTAGTTTTGAATATTGTAACGTTTTATTGACATCCTACTCTAGAGGGAGTAGTTAGTGTATTACATCCACATATATGTATAGTCAAGACGCATAATTTTAAGGTTCATTTTTTTTTGTCTTCGAAAAGTCTTTAAGCAATCTTCAATCGAGAATTTTTAAATATTCTCGATTGTTTTCATATAATGATGATATAAAAATATTTCCTAGAAATATCTGTGACAAAATACGCTTGGAATATATAGACAGAGATATACTTAGGACGATATAATCATTAAATTTTTGAAGGGATGTCGTGACATGTAACATGCACGCGTCACATGTTAAAATTTGAAACATTCGACATTCAGGACGTGACCTTGCATGATCGGGCTTATTACTGAAGCTCGAAAATTCGCAAAGCGATCCCTAAAATACGCAACTCGTCAAGTTTATCACTCCCCTACCTATAGAGCTTTGAGCTAACTTAATTCACTGTATTACAACATCTCTATTACATGCAAATGAATGTAAGCTCAAACAATTACTCATTTTGTTCTATTAAAAGATTATGTTATGATAAACAAATACTAGAGACAAATTAGTAATAGACGTGATTCGAATAATTATTTTAAGTTAGTAATTCCATACTACAGATATGTAACTTAAGTGTAACTAAATGCACTTAAGTGTAACTTAAGTTAAACTTACACCTAAGTCCAAGTTCAAATTCATAACTAATATGAAGATTTATTTATTCAAATACGGAATTTCTATCGATATTTCGATTTTAAAATTAGCATAGGATGTTCCAAAATAATGACGTTGTCTATTGAGTCAGGAATTACATATTAACATCAAGTAAGTATCAATGAAAAAAGAATGATCATTGTTAAGTATTACACACTCTAAGTACCAAAGTACATATATTCTCAGATATCCGTGTTCAGTTACATACGCATCTATCGTTATCTACACTAAGACGTACTTGAGCACAGTGAGAATCGCTTCTCGATGTACAAAACCTCTTTAGGATTACGGGCCCTCCGTCGCTATAGTTACGTATTTATTCGCCTCCTTATGCCGGAGCTTAGCCGGATCGTCAATGGCAATGCTATCCAATTAAATCCGTCTGATTTTATATTTCCAACATCTAAGAGGTCGATTTAAATAAGTATGTACATACGTAATAGTTTATGTTGGATGCTCGACGTTAAACTCAAACTCAATAAAACTAATTAATATTTCTTCAGGATATATAATTTGGCCACAGTTTCACTTTAAAATAGGTTTTTTAGGTGTGGTGTGTAGAGTCCGGGCCATTCGTTCCTATTCGTGGTATTTAACCCGCTCGACGGGTTAAATACCACGACGAAGAAAAATTATTCTACGTTTAGTCTGATGAGTGAGGTGCGGGAGGTCTAGTCCTAGTCCTCGTCCCCTTCCCACCCTTTTTTATAAGGAAGGGATGGTAAGGGAAAGGGTAAAAGGATAGGAAAATGAAATGCCATTTCTCTGTTTATCCCATATTCTGTCCATTAAAGGTCAGACAAAGCATCTTCAACTCATTAACTTGTTGCATTTGCCTATGGGTAGCTGACACTTAACATTAGGTGACCTGCGTGCTGGTTTGCCACCTTCTTCCATAAAAAAGGTGAAGTAAAGTTTAAAGAATTCCTTAGCGTTGACAATTTGGGCAGAGTTTCTTCCTTACAATGATTTTTTTACTAAGTAACCGGAGAAATGACAAACGGCTATTTATCAGTCTTTGCTCCATCAAAACAACAATGTTTTACAACAATGCAAAATAACATAACTTTTTATAAAATAGAAAAATATATTTAAATGTTTCCCAATAATATTTAAATAGTTACAGTGTAGTTATAAGGGAGTTAGAGTTAATATATTATAGTTGTCGGTAAATAAAATACGGCATAAAATTTGTCGTAGATAAGTATTTGTGGATAACTACATATGTTTAATGTGACTTTCAATGACAAAAATAACGATATAAGAGTGGAATATGGACGATATAATGTGTGCATATATACATACGTAAAGTTTAAAAAGGATGGAGAGATATATGTCAAAAACATGCAAAACAGAATTCCATAATCTGCCTATTTCTCTGGATGTATAGTATACATGTAACTTTTAAAGTAAATCAGCACCAGATTAAGTATCTGTGCTGATTTACTTACTTAATTACTTTAAATGAAAAAGGAAGTTTTTTCATATCTTTGTTTTACACTCTTGATCCAATTTTTCCATATTTTAGGGTGTTACCTATCCATCTTGTCACGGTATTTGGAGGGTCTGGGCGCCTCCTCTAGAGCGTTCTAGACTGGCCACGCTTGCTTTCTGCGGTACTTATGCTGGAATTGTCATCGGCATGCCTCTGTCTGGCTTACTCACTGATTTTATTTCCTGGCAAACACCATTCTACTTCTACGGTGTTTCTGGAGTTATCTGGTAAGGAAAAGTTTAAGTGTAGTAACTAAAGTAAAAAAAGTATAAAAAGGTAACTAATATTCAATAGGAGAGTACTATTTTTTTTTTTAGGTATTTCGCTTGGTTATGGTTGGTGTTTGAGAAGCCAAGCAAACATCCTAGCATTTCGGGCAAGGAATTGACCTACATCGAGCAATCCCTAGGTACCGCCGCTCAAGCCGCAATGCCCGGATTTTGGAACACACCATGGAAGGCCTTTGCCACCTCGCCACCTGTACGTATTAACTTCACTTCTGTCTGTCTGTCTTAAGACGTATAATATTGTAATACGTATTATTTTTCTTTTAGGTCTATGCCATTATAGTAGCAAATTTCTGCAGGACCTGGAACTTCTGTTTGCTCGTCATTTTTCAATCGGCGTATTTTAGTACGAGATTTAATATGAAGATAACTGAGGTATTAATTTACATCAATTTAAGTAGTTTAATTAATTTAAATATTAACTAATATAATGGTAGGGTTTGACTTAGACTAGACGAAATTATCAACCAAATTATCAATATTAAAGATTTCGTAACCGACGAGTACATCTGCGTAGATTTATCTACATATGTATATAGAAGGAGCAAGAGAGTGTGCCAGGATTGTGACAAATGGAAATCCGCTATTTCTGTCTATCTTTCTGAGTTACTAAATAGTTGTTGATTTATTACCAGGTGGTTAAAGCTGTTATACTTCGACGACTACATTTGGTTCAGCTTGGGTTTCATTTTTCAAACGTTCTAGTAGTTATAAAGACACGAGTCTTGGTTTTTTTCTTCTTTTCGACTGAGCCAAACGGGTAATATTTTTCGAGCGTATGATCATTCCAATGTACTACCTTTAGCCGTATGTTAATGTGTTAGATGTCATTGTATTAATCTTTTTCTGAGTGAGTGTCATAGGTAATATGATTGTGTGACGAATGTAGCAATCATACAGTCAATTGTTTTTTTTGTTTTATAGTTCTATAATGTACTATATAGTTATTTATTTTCAGTCTGGTTTCGTGGGTGCCATACCTCACCTTATCATGACGTCGCTGGTCCCCATTGGAGGTATGATGGCAGACTATCTGCGCAAGAATAACATCATGTCGACCACTAACGTACGCAAACTGTTTAACTGCGGCGGGTTCGGGCTCGAGGCGTTCTTCTTTGTTCTGACTGCTTATGCCGATAATAAAGTAAGTACTGAAACATGACTAAATTATAACCACTATAAGCAGATCGTGTCATCGTGTCATGAACCATTATATTAGTTATAGTCAATATATTTATTTATATGTAGGTATTTCTTGTCTCTTTGAATTATTGAATTGGAACAAATTACACGGAAATTATTCGTGCGCTTTGCTTTGCATTTGATATCCTAATGTCAAATTTACAGGCCGCTCTTTTTAATTGTTATTCTAGTTCCGATCAAATTTTATTAAATTTGGTTCAATTTGAATTTCAATTTGCGTAAACTTAAGAAATAATTCTTCGAATTATATTTCAGTTTTGAGGCATACATTCGTTATCATTAAATTTTTTACGCATTAGGCCTTTAGACATTAAGTCCGCCATTTGTACATGTGTGCAATGAAGTTTTTATATAAATAAATTCTGACATCGTGGGTAACGCAATTTATATTTTTTCATTTCATATTCAACTTTTGTTCGCACCAAACCGGCACTACGGCTTAGCACAAGGCGTAGTCGCTGACCAAAAATGCAGTGTGACTTTATGTTCACACTGGAACATACAGTCGGTGGCTGATAATACGTTTATGTGAACATAGCCTTAGTCTAACTTGTTTTCGCAGTACGTAGCAACTATTGAGCTAACTCTCGGCGTGGCGTGCAGCGGTTTCGCTATCTCAGGCTATAACGTGAACCACCTTGACATCGCGCCGCGTTACGCTTCCATCCTGATGGGCCTGTCCAACGGTATTGGCACCATAGCCGGATTCATCGTGCCCATTGTTATCGACTATATGACTCAAGACAAGGTAAGCATTGTTAATATGATACAGTGCAAACGGTTACCACTATTAACGAACTGGATGGTTTTCGATTACCGTACTGATTCTCACATCTCCCTAAATGCAAATTAAACTATATGAAAACCGTGGAAGCTATCTTCATTTGGCAGTCGTGCGTTCAATTGAAAACTGTGAGTGACGTACCCCTATACCATAGAGTTTCTCTCTCTCTCTCTCCTCGAGCCACGAAACAAAAAGGACATTCGGCCGTGGCTAATTTAAAAAAGGAAATCGAGCTCGGCGGAACGCGCGATCTGAATATAAAGCGCGTTGCTTTGTGGGTGCGCGGCGAAGCATCACATTGACTATATTTCGCGCTGAGCACTTTATTATTCTTACACTTTGGACGGAACAAAGTTTCCGAACAACCCCCGCGCTGTACACACTAATCACAATTGTATTGGAAGTTTTATTGATGCCTCGTCTACGTTTTTATATTGTCTACATGTTTTTATTCTAAAGGTTTATAACGATACAAAATATTTATTCCGACAAAAGAATAATTCCTACTACAATATTGATGAAATTTTCTTTTTCGTCTTGTGGCTTGTATGTTTTATGTATACCTGTAATACATTTTAATAAATCTCAACAAAATTGCGCGCTACGCCGGATGCGTGTCAAATGATGTGATGTTTACGTACACTACCGACAGAAAGTTTCCGGAAAAGCTTCTTGTTTACTTTTTAATTGAAATATGATGCATAAACACGTTAACTAAATCTATAACGAAAATGCTATGTTA
>DWLR01004773.1:0-11658 GCA_018246295.1 Papilio alexanor hazarajatica | reverse complement strand
GACCAAACAGCACAACAATACTCTAGCTTACTTCTTACGTAGCAATTGTAAAGTATAATTGTAGTTGAAACATGTTTGAATTCTTTACTACTGCGTAGAACAAATCCAAGTGACTTATAAGTTGCACTGAGCATTTCATCAATATGAGTGGTGAATTTTAATTTTGTGTCCATATAAACTCCCAAGTCACGAACACAAGATACTTCTTTTAATCGACTACAAGCAATGTTGTAACTAGTGTTAATTTTATTTCGTTTTAAAGTAAATTTTATGTGATAGCATTTCGATGGATTTAAATACATTTTATTAACGCAACACCATTCCATAAGCGGATTTATGTCTGATTGTAATAATTCAGAATCCTTTACATTTTTGATTACTCGCATTAATTTTAGATCGTCCGCAAATAAGTAATATTGAGAGTATTTAAATAAATCGGTGATATTTATAAACACGTTATAAAATGTTGTTGTAATGTTGCTCGATGTTAGGTCAAATTACCGCGCCTGGCTCGAGGGCAACTTTACCTATGACTAGGGTTGTCAACTATGCAATTAGCATGTAGTTGTACTTTTAGTTGATCTTATTTTTTAACTTTATAGATCGGATTAAAATTGACAAGTTTATTCATTGTTTCACCCATTCGATAATAATACATTGATTAAATGTTACCTCCACTATATAGTACATATAATCATCGCATTATTAACATCTGTCTAGACAGATGTTAATAATGCGATGATACTATTAATGTTAATTTTTTTGTGGTGCATTTTCTTGGAGGCATCTTGAGAAGGTCTGTAATGGTTTGGAATATTAATATAGTAAGTACTAGTACTAACGGTAACGGGAGCGCGTAATTACAAAAATTATTCTGAAGAAATGCTTTTACTAGCTGTTGGTCTAGTCAAAAACAAAAACACAACATCTTATGAGGCTGAGAAGCAGTTGGGAATACCCCGACGGACCATTGAGAAGAGACTCAAAAACCCTCTCTCAGATAAACCTGGCCCCCGTTACCGTTTAAATCAAGAATAAGAGCAAAAATTTATTAAAGTTCTCATTGTGGCGGGTGATTTCGGATGTCCGCTATCGCAGTTGAATCTAACGTTAACAGTGTACGACTACCTGAAGAAAAATAATAAAACATATGTATTCAATGATAAGGTTCCTGGGGATTGGTGGATCAAACATTTTTTAGAACGTCATTAAGAAAAACTGACACTGAGGTCTGTGCAAAACATTACAAAGAAAAAAAAATTTTTAGAAGAATTTAGAGATTATTTCAAAAATCTGGAAATTTCGATTCAAAATATACCATCTAAAAATATTATGAATTATGACGAAACTAACGTGTCGGATGATCCAGGCTCTACGAAATGTATATTTCGTCGGAGAGTTAAGTATCCAGAAAGGATCATGAACCATTCCAAAGGCTGTATATCCGTTATGTTTGCGGGAACTGCTGATGGTGAGCTTCTTCCACCATACGTGGTATATAATTTATGGACGGAGTGGTGTAAAGATGGTCCGGAAGGAGCACGCTATAATCGTACTAAAAGCGGTTGATTCGATTCTGTCGTATTCTTCGGAATCTGGCAGAATCGATAATACAAAGTTTACACAACCAAAGAAAAAAGACATTGATATAATAAATGAAGAAATGATTGTAAAGAAAGTGTATTTGTTGCCCTTAAATGAACATGCAACTGAATTTGTATTTTTAGAGGATGATGATTTAGTGTAATTTGATTATTAATTTTTTTAGTCTATAAGAAAATTAAGATATGATGAGATATTTTATTACATTATGATTAATTTGTGCCAATTTTTTTCATTAGTTAATTCCAAAGAAATTACTTTAAGTTGGCAACCATCTACCATACTATTACTTCAATGTTAACATTTCTAAGACTATCAAATACTTGTAACTTTTGAATGCTTGAATTTACTTAGATTTTTGGTTTGGAAATACTTAGAAGAGTTTTTTTTTAGTTTAAAAAAAAAATTGATGTTTCTACGTTTTTTAGAGTTGATTTAATTTTTGTTACATACGTAGGCACTATTTTAATTGAACGTACAATTTTAATAATTATTTATTAATCCACCTAATAAAAAAAATAAAATAATTGTTTTATTTAATAGCTTAGTGAATTGACAACCCTGATGACATCAGCTTGTTTATTTCAAAAATTAGAAAATCTTGGGGCAACTTTTCCATGTATTGCTAGTGCTAAAATAAACAGTAAGAAGCTTCTTTAACAACAATGTCGTTATTTTAGCTCAAGAGACGATGATAACATTTCGTCGCCTGGCCTCTTAGATGTTTATTTTGTTTAAACTATATGCTAGGTAGAGTTTCCAAATATGAGTCAATTTTACCTAACTCTTAATAATCAATATTATAACGATTCTATGTCTGATTTAGAATTGGTTGATGGTTTAACCAATAAAGACGCGTCTGCTTTATGGATTAAATCAATAAAAACCTAAAAAACGAGAACGGCGTTAGAATAGTTTGTTAAAATATCAAAAATTACGGTTATGTTGCCATAGTTGACGGTAGCTTTTCCTAACTTTTTTACTTTCTATTTCTTCTACTTTCAATTTTTTTAAATTACAAAAATTACGAATTAACCTTAATTCCACGTATTACGTTACGAAACACTACCGTATTTGGGATAGAAAATATTTACTTTGAAAGTATGTTTTTTTTTGTATAAACCACTCTGCTTTTTATTACAAAAGCAGTGTGGAGCCGTCCTCTATGCAATTATTTTTAACGTTGAAGGGCTCGGACGTGTAAGGCGTGGCATAAGTACATAATTTTATGTTTGCATGTATGTAGCCCTGCCATCGATCGAATCAAACTTAATGACGGCTCGGAATATCGTACGCGTCGATGCGTAGAACACAATACAACCGACTTGAGAACGTCCTTTTTTTGAAGTCAGTTAAAAGTAAATCTCAAAAGATTTCACGTTCTTTCAATAACGAAAGTGTTACGATATCGACAGTAGCCATATATTTTTTTATATGTATGATTTTAAGATTTTACATCATGTATGGGAAAATGTTCATTCAAATATTAGCGCCAAGAAGATGACTCGTAGAAAATATTATCCCTATTTCCAGTTAATTATTTACACGTGAGATACGTCATAAATATCAGTTTATGAATTTAATTCTTAGAGGGAAACCAACGATGGCACTTATTAAGAAAAGATAATTAAACTTTAATGGAATAATTTTTCTAAATCAAATTTGTTATTTCAAATATGAAAACTATTCTCTCAACCCATTAATATCAGTAAAACGTTTCGCTATTTTACTGCATAAGCCAAAACAAATTAATGTATTTAGCTTCCAAAAAGTAACCTACAATTGCGTTTAAAGTTTGTGGGGTGAACAAGATAGTGTTGAATTTGGATCTGACGCCGCATTAACGTTGGACCCAATGCTTTTCGAGCTGAACATCTACATCGCGTAGTAGTAAATATGTAATTTTTTTAGCACCATCTATCGAGGTCAACTGAATTTATTCACTCTGACAACAGATGGCGATAAAAACGGTCAAAGTCAAGATTATTATTTTGGTGATAAAAATGTTTCTAGTAAACGCAGTTTTTTTTTAAATATTAGGAAAAATAAAAATAAGTAAATGATAAACTATTAACATCTTATTTTATTTTAACCGCCTTCAAAAAAGGTGGAGGTTGACAATTTGCTTGTTATAATTTCTTGCAATACCACAGAACTGCCTAATTCATGAGCCAACTTCAGATGTACATTTAAAAGGATAATGAATTTTGTCTCGTAATTATTTTCATGTGTGTTGGTCTTGTGTTGTGTTTTAATTTACATCATTAACTTTTAATCCCCAAATTTACCTCAGTTGCCACTCAAGGTTAAAACTTTCTAATTTATATTAAAAAAAAATACAAAACAAAAAGAAATATAAAATTTGGTGCATAATTTTATTTGGAACATCACATAGATCCACCTAAATTTATTTCTACATTTTGCAAATGTCAAATTTGCAAATGTCATTGTCATCATAACTAAGAATATATTATAAACATCAGCAAATTGTAAACTGGACGAATCATTCACAATTTGACCCGTCATTTCTCGTCAGTTTGTGAACTGTCAAAATCAAATCGACAAATTGTGAAATTAATTCACGCTGTTTTTTTTTTGTGAGAATATTGTATTTGTCCGTATACGAATAACATCTTGACAGAATTGAAATAATCTTTTCAATTTTTTTTTTAACAAAAACAAAACTTACTGTAAATTTGTGTAATTTTATTTATAAGTCAATTAGCCGTGTTTTAAACTTTAACGGCGTTAAAGAATTTTTAAATCACAAAATTAGTATTTGTCATTTGAAAGTAATTATCTTAAAATTTAATTAATGATTGTATTAAGAATAAACTAATTATCTAAACTATTAATAATAAACTTTTTTTTTGCATTTCACTTATAGCCACGGTATATCGGTATATTTAATGACATAAAGATCCATTCAAAATTAAATGGGAAATGGGAAAATAAAGTTGTTGCAAAGAGAACATACACAAGTGGGTTCTCTTTGCAACAACTTTTTTTTTTCGAAATCGTTTCATAAATGTTTAAAGTTCTAAGGTGACAAACGTAAAAAATACGTATACAATGACAACCTTCTACTTTTTTGAATTCGATTAAAAACCTAACGTAACTATCGAATAATCATTTATTAAACATTAAAGCTTGTGATTAATTAATAATTAATTACTTAAGTCCATAACGTGCTGTAAAGGAGATTTTATTAGGCGCGAATTATATTGAACCTAGCGCAGGTTTTTGTAATTAAATTCCTACAATGCTAACGATGACATATCCTGCGATCGTTTTATTGGCAAGTAAGTTTACCATCTTAGCTTATGATCGTCCACTGCTGGACACAGGCCTCCCCCATTGATCGCCACATTGGGGGGAAATGTGCCATAATCGCCGCGCTCGGCAGGCGGGCTGACGATCGCAGTATGTTCCACCGTACTGAGAATAGGACGCTGCTGCCCGTCTTCTAGTGGTCTTTACATCTATATGTATAGATATTGTTTTGTTTTATTATTATGTTATTTTAGATTTTTTTTAATTATTTCTCAACAATTTTATAAATTATATCTCTGTCCCCATCATGGCGAAATAAATCGTCATCGTCACCCTTGTACAATATTTATTTCGATAAATAATTCCAAACAAATAACTTTAAGAGTATTTTAAGTAGAGAGCGACGGTCCTTAAAGGCAACTGCAGTTTCTCTGATTTTAAGGACGTTGATGCTGGTCACTTAAAAATAAGCGAATCCCTACTCATTTGTCTCCTGGTCCTATAATCCTATCCTAAACACCGACCTCATCATTACCTATGAAACTCATGGGAAGAATATGGATCGAATAACACCTCTTTTGTCAAAATCGGTCAGCCGTTTAGGCTCTAGGTCACTATAGAACGGACATACAAACATACATACGGGAGTAAGGGGGCAGCAGTTTTATAGATATAGAAATTTTATATTAACACCATATCACACCATAGTTTGGGATTTATAAATTGAATAAACTCATTGTTTATATAGAATTACTGGCCGGTTGCATCCAAGCCATTTTTTTTCCTTTTCCTTTTTCGTTCCATATTTTGTTTTTTTTTTAATGATTATATTCATTTCACTGCAGCCACTAAAGGCAAATGTTATTTAAAATTTTTGTATTTTTTTCTATTTTGTATTTTTGTATCTTAAATTTATCAATTATTATAAATTCATTGAAATTGTACAATCAGACAAAATTAATAAATTTTCCCCAACATTATTTAATAGTATTATTGTATCCGTTTGGGTTATGTTTAAATTACGTGTGTGTTTTCGATTTCAATATTTTTTTCCTTTCTACATATAATTTTTGTGTAACGTTGTATCATGAATCGTCGTGGCGATCTGGGTTATCTAAAAAAAAAAAATATTTTTTATGACTATGATATAATCTTTATTTTCTAGGTTTTTTCAACTTTGCGAATCAATTGCAACTGTCTGCTGTGCAACAGAGTATAATAGACGATCTGTCTTGGGGTGTGAAGACGCAGATTCTCAAAGACCTCCCAGTTAACATGAACAAAAGGAGAGTAGGATTGGAATTTCTGAGGGGGGGAAAGGGAGACGAGTTGGGTCGTTCAGCACCAGCATCGTTTGCTGAGAACGAAATCAAATTAAAACTATTTCGCATGATGCACGAATCGATCAGTGATAGCGAATCTAAAATAAAACGCGCCGAAATGATTAGGAAAACGTATGAAAATAACACGTCTTTCGAAGTCGGTTTCATTGTTGCCGACACTACGGACAAATACACCTCAATGGTCGATATAGGAGGTATGCTGGATAGACTTTTCGACGAATGGCGACCAATCGAACACATAAATGCCTACGAGCACATTGCCAACAAAGGTATAGAAATCAATCAACTCATAGAACTGGTCAAAACAGTGATAAAAAGGAATAAGACTGTTGTTGTTTATAGAAGGTTTTTAAACCTTAGTCTCTAAGGTTTGTTTTATCATAACAATATAGAAATTATTCAAGAAGTTCGATTGTTAATAATTATTTAACCTAGTAACCTTTCCCCATAGAAATCGACGTTCGAAATTGAAGCTTGATTTTAGTGGTTTTAATATGTGAGAGAATTTCGTGTCTTACACAACTTTGAGGTGGTTTTTACTAGATTTTTACATCACTAAGCGACATCTTTTAAATTATGAAAACGGTGATTTTAAAGTCATAACACGGGTAAGGTTTTTGAATTCATGCCGCATGCCTGCGGGATCACGCGTTTCACGTGGCTTCACTTTTGGGCCCACATTAGATATTACAGTATTACATACCTCCAGATATCTAATCTGGATCTAATAACTTTGTTTACCACTTTAAAAATTGAAACTAATAACTTTAAAATGATTTTATTTATTAAATAGATCGTATGAAATAATATAATAAAAAAAATTACAAATAAAAAAGCGCAAATAAAGTTTTCAAAATTCCCGCTGAAACGCTCCAAACTATCACGTGACACGTCGAACGCCGATAAAGCAAATCTTGCGTTTTGTCAAAGCTAACTAAAAACTTAAACTAAACTAAAAAGAAAAAGTTTTGAGTTCTTATTATTAAACACGTCGTTTTGAAAATTTACAAATGTTCTGTAATGTTGATACCCAAACGTACAGTCGAGTTCCTTGGCGGTATTCCACTTACAGAAAAATTGCCTTGTTCCTTGCGACGAGCTACTTCTCCTTCCTTCTTACCCAATTAGGGTGCTATAGATGTTTTGACAAGATAATTGGCGGTATTCCACTTAGAGAAAAATTGCCTTGTTCATTGCGACGAGCTACTTCTCCTTCCTTCTTACCCAATTAGGGTGCTATAGATGTTTTGACAAAATAAAGTAAAATCTGTGGCGTACCTGCACTCTTGACTGTTGTTATCAACGCTGTCTTTGTTTTCCGCTCGGGAAGTTTTACGCCATTCAGACGAAATCATTTTTTGCGAATACTCTATTGTCACAACATTGACCGACCTTTTCTCTTCCTAACACATTTAAAAGGCATCCTATTAGTTATTCATTCTGCGTCAACGTCTCAAGGCGTACGAAACGTTCAAACAATTGTCACTTTTAAAGTGGAATACCGCCAAGGAACTCGACTGTACGTCAACCGGGAACTTTGTGAAATGTTTTCACAAAGTTTCGAAATGTTTATGAAAACTGTTATAAAGCGAAACAATAAGAAACCAATCGTATGACGCGTTGAATCGCGTCCCTCTGCGTCGCGTTACGTAACGTTTTTTTTTTGTTTTTGGCTTTCACTCTTTGGTGCACAGTATAACCCCGATTAACCGGGGTCGGGTTATCCGGGAGCGGATTAACCGTGCGTCCCTGCGCCCCCCGTGTGCGACGCGCAAATCACGCCCAACCGCTTTTACCCTTTATTTTAAAAAACAAAACTAAAGTATTAATGCAATATTGTCAGAAACCAGAGAGCGTTATTAATTCGTATGTAGGATTCATTAACTTCATGTGATTAAATTGGAATTTACTATGTACTAGTTCAAATAAAAAGTCGTTCCGATTAACCGTGGTGTCAGTTATCCGTGGACCTCTTGGTCCCCCCCCCCCCGGCTAATCGTGGTTATACTGTATTTAGCCACTGACAAGTTTAACAATTGGGAACCAAATCCTTACGTAACGTTCCTTGTAAAAATTAGGAGGATAATTTTGACAACTGACAGTAGTGAAGCGATATTGTGTGAAAGTATTCGATTATCGATTTTATTCTCATTGTAATTCCTATCGATAGCTTCATGGTTAATGCTGATTGATGATAAATCAAAACGAAGTGTTTTCTTTCATTCAATTAATAATTTATTAATATATAATTTCGATGATACGACGCTACTACAGGCACTACTACAGACGACAGGCACTATGTTGGCAAATTAAATAAAAACCCTTGGTTTGTTTACGGTTATTTTTTTTATTTATTTCAAATAGAATTTTACAAGCTTACAATAATCTAATGTCGAACAGAACACTAGTTATATTAATTTAATTACATCTAATACACAAATACATCTAACACAAGGCAATAATTAGATAAACACTGTACGATCTATAACAGAGGTTCCCAAACTGTTTTTCTAATGAACCACTTTCAAAATTTTGAAATATTATCTGTCCACATTGATAGGTAAAGCCAAGCCAACATTTCTGTTCTTTACTTTCATTCATGGATCCCCCTCCACTTGCAACTTTTCCCTTGATTGTTTCCCGCCAACTTACCCTCCCATCAGGTCTGCCGTGGACCCCATGGGGTCCACCTGGACCAGTTTGTGAATCACTGATCTATATAATAGTTATTTAATATGCCGGAAGAAGATGTTTTAATTTATTTTTAATAGATTTTTTATATTTCTTGTGATAAAAACCTTCACAAGCACCTTTACATTTTAGGACATCGTCTTTATCATTTGAAACGAACAATTTACCCTTTTTTCATTGCAGCATTATTTTTATATTTAGAGAAATATATTAATTAAGTAGGCTACTTAATTCTGATAGCTAGACGTCCGTAAGCTGAGGTCTGCGTGCGGATCGCTTGATAAAGTTACAAATAACTTTAATACTTACAAAAAAAATTATTACCTGAATGATAGTTTATATTTCTTCGATTCAATGTATTTAATGATCGATTTTCGGTAGTTCATAGTTTTTCTTTGCGCGCGGTAATTCACCTCACTCTGATTCTCATCAGTGTATACATTTTACCGAAATAAAAAAACATACTGTGACGAAAATCGACCTTTGTGATGTGACAAAAGAGGTTTAATAACATTTAAAAATAAATTGTATATGAATTTGTATGTTGCTGGCAGGTTAACTATTTTCTTGTTCTATAATATGTCATGGTTTTGGAAGAAAAAAAAATCAATGTGATGTTCTGATTAGAGTGGTTAAAAATGTAATACGATTTGGGAATGTAATGTTTGTGCAATGTAAAAGTCTAGGTTTTGTAAATATGAATGAGTATTAAAAATGTTTTCAACTCGTTGGAAGTAGTTTGATTTTGATTTACACTAGAAATGTCACAAAACGATACGTCATAGGCGTGAGGGCGTGAGCTGTCAAAATCACCATCCTAAATTTTACATGGACAAAGCCTTACAATGTTGAAATTTGTTGATAGTAAAAAAAAAAAAGATAATACAAAACATATAATATAAAAAATCCAAGAATCACGTCACTCTCCCGGCCACACAATACTCTCTATCCAATCCAGATAGCTCGATACGCGCGTATAGATCGCGGGCTGGCCTGACTTGGCGCACTTCCCCCCAAATGATGTTATCCCCACCACGTAGTAGATGCACTGGTTGTCGCCTGAGACCACCTGTAACGGCGACCCGGAGTCACCCTAGAAGAGAAGGGAACAAGAAATAAGGTGGTTCAAATTCGACCTTTTAAAAATGAAAATTGATTTTACAAATCCTAATTTGAAATGAAAAACCTATTTAAGTAATTTAACGAGATTGTTTTTTGCGTAATACCCCAAAAACTATTAAATCAATATTAGTCTGTTAGATTATTTACTATTTAGATTCATAATAGGTTTTGGTAGGTTTATAAATTCAAATTCAGACTCTTAACGTCTTTTTTTTGTAACAAAAACAAAATCGACTTCAAATTTATAATATAATTAAAGGATTAAAAAGGGTGAGAAATGGAAAAAATCATTTACAATATCGGTTGCCATGGTAACGACATAAACAACTATTTGACATGCTATCTGTTATCGAAATTAATCTACGATTTTGGGTATATGTCGAAAGAATGTCCAATAAAATAAAAAATATATAATCGTTTTGGAAATGACAAAATTATGCGGTAACAAACATGCGAGAAAAATAAAAAAATATATAACCAAATTGAGAACCTTATTTTTTTAAGTCGGTAAAAAATAAATATAGGACTTTAATTTTTTTCTAAAAACTGTTTAGGTATTTATTCGAGATCATATTTTTTAAGTTTAAGCGCTTGTGTTAGGATATTGGAAGCGACAATAGTCGAATGGCGGAATTCAAACCCACGACCTCATGATTAGTAGACCATACCCTAAACTACATTAGGTTATTATCATGTAATTTTATGATAATTAAGCAAAAAATATGAGTTACTAGGTGTTGCCCGCGGCTTCGCACGCGTTCCTTACTTATTTTCCTAGCTGAAAGTTTTTGTAATTTTATTCCGCGACGTCTCTTATCAACTTTTTATAAGAGATGAATTGTTTTACTCTCAGTATTTTTTTGTTGTAATAAAAAGTATCCTATATCCTTCCCAATACCTTAGAGAATATGTATACAAAGTTTCATATTGATCGGTTGAGTAGTTTTTATGTGAAAGCGTAACAAACAAACAGACTTACATTCGCATTTATAATACTAGTAAGGATTGTACCTGGCAAGTGTCCTTCCCACCTCGCAACTCTCCGGCACACATCTGGGAATCTACGAATCTATCCCAGTAGCGGTTCGGCGTGAGCATCGTCGTACAATATCTGTTAGTCAGTAGTGATAACGACACTTTTTGCAGCTCATTTGATGTTTGCTGAGTGTCTGGAAGATAGATGGATGTTTATTCAGTTAAATAATAAGCGCTGGGAATTGTTTTAAAAATTAGAAGGTAGTAATGTAGAAAAAAAAATGATAGTTTTCTAGAGTTGTTAACTATATATTTTACGCAACATGATTACAGTTGTCTTTAGCTGTTAGCTCATTGGTACAGTCAGGTTCCTTGGCGGTGTTCCACTTTAAAAGCGACAATCGTTTGAACGTTTCGTACGCCTTGCGAAGTTGACGCAGAAACAATAACCAATGGCATGCCACTTTTAAATGTGTTAGAACCTGAGAAGGTCGATTAATGTTGTAACAATAGAATATTCATAAATAATGATTTCGTTGTCGACTGACCCGTTGGCACAGTGGCTAGACACTTGTCTTCCGCGCCGCAGGTCGTGGGTTCGATTCCCACCCAAGACAAACATTTGTGTGCATGAACATGTCTATTTGTCTTG
>DWLR01004772.1:0-11664 GCA_018246295.1 Papilio alexanor hazarajatica | reverse complement strand
GAAATAAAAATTAATAAAATAAAATAAATAAATGTATAAAGAAATAAAAATTAATAAAATAAAATAAATAAATGTATAAAGAAATAAAAATTAATAAAATAAAATAAATAAATGTATGTCAGGACATAGCTTTATTTCTTCGTTAACATCCATCACTTTATCAGCCATTAGTCTATCGACTGCGGAAGTAACCAGAAACGTGGGCTTATCTACTATAGAGCTTGTGTAAGCGACAACAAGCTAATGACCTGTCACTTTTTGGTCGTAACAAGCTCGGCGAAAGTAGGACAACTATATCTAAAACTGTCTCTCCTAGTACGGTGAATATTGGAAGTTTGGGACAGTTAAATTCTTCATAAGATACTATTTGCTGATGAAAACGAAGTTACAAATGATATATTATAAGTTATTGTAACTTTACCCCTAAGTTTGTTGACGGTTTAACTCTACGTACGTAGCTAGTAGCGCGTAGCACGTAGTACGTAGCACGTAGTACGCAGCTCGTTCCATTTAGTACGTAGCGCGTAGCGTAGCGAACAGACCGCGTAGCAATTAGATCGTAGCATTTAGCCCTGGGCAATTATCTAAGTCATTCTGACGTCGTCTCGGTTAACCAATGAAGTTAATTTATATCTTTAATAAATATATTTAAAAAATAATGGAAATAACTGACTATTAAAAATAATTGATTTTTAAGTAAAAATCACCACAGAGAGATAATGCTCTGTTTTAAATAGAATATTTTTCATTTCCCCCAAACATTTTTACAATATTCAGTGAAAAAAAAATCATTCGAATTTTGTTTGGTCTTTCTAATTAAAAATAATTTGTCAATATTACGAATAATAGCGTTTCTTTTAATTAACCTGAAAATTTTCTGCACTGATTTTCCATTTTTAGGCTTGTCCTTTGTTGTCGTACTCTGGATCAGTTCAGGGAGGTTGGACACCAATTAACTTGCTTTATGTCGTCAGTTTTCCTTATTCCTTTTATATTTTACACAAATTTTAATGGAAAAATTATTATTCAAAGGTGTATTGTTAAAGATATTTAACGGAGAGTAAATGCGGGATATAAAAGGAATGGGGCTATAGGTACAGCAGCAAGGAGCTAGAATGTGTCTATGAAGGGACATGTGGCAATACGCAATGCCGTACTTGTCCACACTTTAATGTATAGGCTGTTTTAATAGAGGTATAGAACTTTGAAATGGAATAAAACAAAAAGGAAATTTACTTTATTCGAAAGATAATTTTCTGGCATTATAATTTAAATATGACTTCTGACATATTACCACCGCGGCTGGCTCTGACGTAGTCTAATCTGGAGGTCTAATTTTCGATGACTTGTTCCTACATTTGTGGCTGTATATCGGCAGTAACGCGGCGAATGTTGTCCTCCAAGTGGTCAATCGTTACAAGCTTATCGGCATAGACTAGCAATTTCACATATCTAAACAGAAAATAGTCTAGAGGCGTTAAATCGCACGATCTTGGATGACAATTCACGGGTCCAATAAGTGAAATTATGCGGTTAGCAAACGTTTCCCTCAATAAATCAATTGTGGCACGAGCTGTGAGACATGTTGCGCCATCTTGTTGAAAGCACAGCTCCCGCATAATATGCTTGTTTAACTGATGAAGGAAAAAGTCAGTCATCCTGGCTTTATAGCGGTCACCATTGACTGTAACGTTCTGACCAGCATCGTTTTTAATGAAGTACGGACCAATGTTTCCACCAGCCCATAAAGCACACCAAACAGTCAGTTTTTCTAGATATGACGGTGTTTCAACATACACTTGAGGATTATCATCACTCCAAATACGGCAGTTTTGTTTATTGACGTATCCGTTCAAACAAAAATGAGCTTCATCGCTAAACAAATTCGCCTATGAAAATCGGGATCAACGGCAATCTTGTTTTGGGCCCATTCACCGAATCTACGCCTTGCTAGGTGATCGTGTGGCTACGATTCTTGCACGAGTTGGATTTTGTAAGCACGCAAACCAAGATCTTTTCGCAAAATTTTCCCTAAAGTGGATGGACACATATCCAATTCCTGTGCAAGATGGCGGATAGACTGATTCAGGTCTTAATCTACGTTACGCTCTACAGCAGCAATGACTTCTTCTGTACGCGCTATACGACGTGTCTGTGGATGCGTATTATCATTAAAAGTAAACGTCGTGCGAAAACATTTCATAATTAATTGAATTAATTGCTCTGATGGACGAAAATGTTGACCGTAAAATGGACGTAGTGCGCTATACGTATTTCTAACAGAACCATGATTTTCAAAATAAATTTGCACAATTTGGAAGCGTTGTTTAGACGTCTGTCTATTCGTGTTGAAATGCCAAACCAAGCTATAAATCACTTAAGAGCTGATAAAATGGCTGCCAGTTAAAAAAGTGTTGCCAACTTAAAGTTCTATACCTGTACAAAACACCATTTAGATATGAAAGCGAGAGCTGAATTTGGCAAGAAAATATGTTAGAAGTATTAATGCCGTTGAGATGCGACCTAAGTTAAAAGTATGGATTGAAAGAGAATGTTGTGACTAGAATTGTGAAAGCTATGCTTCGGTAGTTCGGTCATGTCGAAAGGATGAATGAAGTGAGAGCGAGGAGACAATCAATTTTGCAAAAGTGAGTGGCAGAGTTGGTAGGGAACGGACTAGACAAACTTATATTCATCAAATTAATGACGTCTTATTGAAAGGCTATATAAGGAGTACGCGTAATGGAGGAGTATTTATGGCTAGATGTATCAATTTCGATGTAGAAGTAGAGGTGTGCTAGGATCGCGCCAAGGGGAAATCTGTAATCTCTGCCTACCCATCTGGTTGACGGACGTGAGTTTTGTTTAAAATGTACGCTGTTGTTGTAAATGATTTATTTTAATAAATCGTAAAATCTTTCAAAATGTAAATAATTCAAAATTCTAATAATTTCTTTTAAAATAGAGACTGTTAAAATATGTCTCAGGGTTTTTGTAATGTTAGTATAGTTTTTTCCTTAGTACCAGATAAGTTCTAAGTATTAGATGTCTTGCTTTTTTCTTAGAGGTGTTTTTTCCCGCGATGGTTTTTTCAACCGTTTTGTATCCTTCACTGAAAAAAGTGCCTATAGATAAGACTAAAAGTAATTTTGCAAACTGAAGTAATGTCTGTGTGCGAGACATACGTCGCAAAGAGAGGCGACGCAAGGCGCTGATAAGAATCACGATTTGCATATGAAGCGACCGCATCGTACTACAAGGATAAATGCATACACATGCCGCCGCATTCAAAGCCATTCTTAACTTATGAAGGGACAAATAGCAGATAGACAAATGAATATATGTTGTATATACCCTATCTATCATATAGGCAAAAAGATATTTTCGCTGGGCATCATTTTCATAGAGATAGTTTAAGCCATTGTTAAATTTCCACCCTTTCTAATAAGGAAGGGGTGGAAAGGGAAAGAGGACTTGACGGGGAAGGGGATGAATGGATGACGAAAAAGCCCATTTTTCTGTCTATGCAACTCGCAAATACTTGTTGCAGAAGTCTATGGATAGCGGTCATTTATTTGACCGCTTGCTCGTTTGCCACCTTCTGTTATAAAAAAAAACTGAAATTACAATCATCTACTCTACAGACTAATATTATATTACATGGTTGTGCGTCACTGTTATTGGTGAATTGTTCAATTGTTACGCGTATTCTCGTATGATCGGAATTGCGAGTAACAATTGCTCAATCATGCAATGTTTGTTCGCTTTACCCCAAGGTATTTTACTAGGAACAAAGCAGTGGATATTCTGAAGTTCCTTGCATACATTAAATAATACATGTTACATGTATTATGTGAACTCATCGAACGTTGTCTTACATGTATGTTTGCTTGTCTGATTTTATCAGGTCAACTAACGTGTTCTCGTCAATCGTCATAATATTGCACTGAACTCAGCTGCGAACGGAGTATTGAATACCTATAACGTACGCTTTAACTGCGTCGACCCCTTTTCTAATACAAAACGAAAACTTAAAGGAACTGTCGTTGAAGCTTTGATTAAAGGCACTGCTCCGTCTCACTCCAGTAGTAAGCACACACACACACACACACACACACACACACACACACAAACACTACACACATGTGCGCATTTCTATAGTTGTATGTACGTATGGATTATAAAATAAAAATCTGCAATGGCTCTGTGTAAAGTAAATATATCTGTAAATAAATAAATAAACATTAAAAATGTATCAATCAAGGACACCGACAGGTAATGTGGCTGCCATCTTTTTACACAAGTCACTGATTAATTTGACCCAAACACACATCACATACATTCACCAAATTATATCAATATAGGCCGTGCGCTTTAGGAATACAGTTATACACATGTAATGAAGAATTATATAGCACGTATAAAAGTTGTTTGGAAATAATGTGCACATAGTGAACAAAAGAAAATATAATATTTTCCAATAAGGAACACAGTTTCTTTTGTTTTATTAAAACGTACTACAATATTCGTTGTTTATGTTCGAGTTAACGTTTTTGTTGCGTTAAGTACGGGTTCTGTTTTGCAATTCCGATGCAAATTGTAAACATCTTTCTCTTTCACACCTCATAGTAATTTAGCTGAGTGATGAGATGGACGACTTCGTTATTTTATTTATGCGTCCTCTCTTTAAAATATTAAACTTCTTCAGATTTTGTATCGCCTTTGTTAAATGTTAAAATAAATAAAAATATTAATTTAGTGAAAGGAGTAAAAGGCCATTTTCTTCGACGGACAGATGAAAGCTCATGGACTCAAAAGAATTATTACATTTCACGAGCAAAGTTTTCATACCTTGTAATCTTTAAGTTAGAAAGAGATAAAAGAGACAGAAGTCGGTAACCGTTTCCGTCCGTTTTATTGGGTTCTAATCCAGTAACGATAAAATATAACTTATTTATAAATTATAAAACGATATAAATACCACCAATCATATCTGAAAAACAAAAAAACTGTTGTCCAATCCAACTAAGGACTTGCAACGAAACATTCAGATACTCTGACGGTTGGTCAGGTTTGATGATTGAATTATATCTGTATTATATTTTTTTGTATTGTATTATAATTATTATATGCGTTATTAGGCGGAAAAAACTAGAAAAAGTCAATATGATTATCTCATATAATATTGTAAAATATTAAAAAAAGATTTCTGAGATTGAGAATCGAGCCTACATCTGCCAAATTTTAACGTAACGAATCATTGTTTATAATTAATTTATTTGGTGAATGGAATGCTACCCAGATGACATTAAATAGATATAATTTTAAATGTAGTGCACTATTTCTATCATATCACTTTTGAATTGGAAGTACCAACGCTGCGCTATATTACACAACTGTCAAAGATTAATTTTGAGATGATTTATAACCTATAAAGACTATCTTGAACCAATGTGTCCGTATATCCTTGTTTCAACAATTCTTTGTGAGCTTTGACCTTAATGGCTCCTGTCGTAATCAACTATGTCAAAGGCTAATCAATCTGTTGTATATATCGACTAAAATACAGTTAACTTCGTATTTCTGTTTATTACCAAATTCTTAGTCTTGTCTTGACAGTATTGGATTTTTATAGTAACAAACACTTTTGACAAAATGCACTTTAAATTTTTCGAGAGAATACATTTAATAAAATTGTATCCATGTCTTTCAAGTAACTAAATTAGTTGGAGGAAACTGGACGTAAATTAAATTTTATCCGAGTATAATTCGATTACTGTTCGAGAATTGTTTAACTGCAATAAGCTGAGTTGTTGGTATATAACAATATATTTTCTTTTGACTAACCAATAAAACCATGATGAACGTAGAAGAAACGTGTGATAAAATTGTCAGCAGAAAAAGTTGTTGGGTGAATAAAACGGTTTTAGAATCAATTACAAGCTCTCCAAACAGTTCTAATGACGTATTCGTATTTGAACTTGTGAAGTCTCGATTTTTCCCTTTTCTATGACTCACGAACTCCTTTTATCATTCTTAAATAATTCATACCAACTTAACTGCCTATGTTTGATTCATGTCGATATTGGTGAGTATCATTAGATAATGAAAAAGGTGACTGCTATTCGTTGTTTATTTTAGCCACCTATAGTACAAAAATGTACTTTTATATAGTCAATGCTGCATATGAACAATAACTTATATTACTCATTTTAAATGAAACCTAATAAAATTTCGACTTTATATAGAAAATGTTTTATAGAAGTAAATTAAACTATAGATTACAATCACACAGATTTTCTTCATAACATTATATTAATATTATAATTTTATGAATAACTAATTATATGTAAAAAAGAGAAAGTCAACTACGCAGTCGGCAGGATTTGAACCTGCGCTCCCAGAGGGAATCTGATTTCTAGTCAAACGCCTTAACCGCTCGGCCACGACTGCTTGCAAGGATAAAATGAAATCTTGAACTGTAGATGAGCGTTGTATCTAATGATACACGAAGATTTACGAAGATTCACTCGAACAACATACGAATTTCCCCCGCTTACTGGCCGACATGGTAAGCTGTTGTCGTTTGCAAGATGGATCAACGATCTAGTTTAGATTTTTAGAGGATGTCTATCCCCAATAGTGATTGATGATGATGACAAACAGTATTAATTAAAAAAAAACACTTCATATGAGACAATAAAGTCCATCCCTGTCATAACTGAGGTCTTATTTGGAGCAGTTTGCTTATACTGATTGAATTAATGGTGACATTAAGTTTCTTTCATATTTCAACAATGATACGGAAAAACTTCGAATCCACTCAACTTCATTACTCGAATAATTATTTTACAAGTGAAATGCCAAAATAACGTTACTAACGTGATCCTCAAAAGCGAATGACATTATTTGTGTTTGTTGTGTGAAGTTTAAATTATGAGTCCCCGTTAACCTTTGCAAGCAACCGCCGCAGATAAATTTGACTAATGCTTAGCTGACTCGCAATAGCAATGAATCTTTTTTTTACGTTTCAGAAATGTATTTTTATCTTAGCAATTTATTACAACATTTTATTCAATTTAAAAGCGACCACGTAAACAAGTGTGTTTAGACAGTTTATATTACGTGCTTATACGTAACTTTACGGGTTTAAAGTCAAAAGAGGATGATTCGTTTTATTGTAATCGATATTTCTATCTATCTCGATTGATTCAAAATACGTGAATTCACGTGCGCTTGTTTTACGTTTAGTTTGGTCTCCCAAATATAAAGTCTCAGCTTTGAATACGCTTTTTTTCACACCTTAGCTCATCTTTAACTGAAATAAAAATGGTGGGAGTTCTCTTTGTCTTTGTGTTCATTGTTTATTCTATTGTGTCTCTATGTCTGTTACCTCAGAATTTAGTTATTTATCAACCAATTTAAAAATAAAATTGGAAAGGGGATATTCGCAAGTGGTGTTCATTTAATTTTGAATGTCATCAAAACTTGGGTTCTGAAGATATACCCGAAAATTGACGTATTGGTAAATTCAAGAGAAGTCTTTGTTTCATGGAATTGTAATAAGTTTGAAAAGAGAAAAAATTTATATTTGAAACGATACTATGGCTACAAATGACTTAAAGAGTAATATATAAAATGATTCTAATCTGAAGTCGGTTTAATTTTTTTAAGGTTATTACAATTCACTTACACGAGTTAAACTTTTTTTTGGCACAAAATTAAAAAAAATATATCAAATAGCTTATTTAATTTGAAAATTATAATCTTGCGACGAACGTCAGTCTATAAACTGTTAATACAGTGTTAATGTTGAATGTGTATCTAACGTTGGAAATGTTGATTCATTGCCATTGCTTCGTAGCATGTTCTACATTCTCGTAGCATTATTCCGTTACACGTATTGACGTAGCATGTACAATGTCTACGTCAACTTTCGCTACATAAATCTAGTTAGACTAACCAGCTTTTTTCTGGTTAGATTAGCCAGGGCTTTGATCTATTATAGCGTAAAGACAATATTTATGTATAAGATACATACTATTGTTGATTATGTTCATCTATTAAACAAGCAATTTTTATAAATCCCACTGTACTCCTAAGGCACTCCGGGTAAGAATACGAATCGGAGACACCTCATTTTTCAAAATCGATCAGTTTGGGCTATAGGAGGTCGCAATGAAACGCACAAATGTATATATGTATGTACATACTTATATACATACATATATACTAATAGATTGGCTTTATCTCTAAAACACAAAAATGTCTTTAATTATGACTTTTATAAAGTTTTCCTAAAACAATGCCTTTTTATCATTACCAAGCCTTACTACGCAGTTGTTAATTGTTATCCTGGCATAGACAATCAGTGTTAAAAGCATAGACAAAATAATAGATAAATAATACATTAGTCTAACAATACATATTCATGGAAAACGTTAACTTCTTATCCGTCGGGAAAAATTACTATAGCGAATAAAGCAACCGATTTGTGACATGTTCGTTAGGGCTTTATTACACGGCTAGATTATACAAGTAGTTTTTTACACATCAAAGGTCGAGAGTCGAGAGGAATAGAGTCACTCATTCTTGTTTTAAAACTTATTACTTATATATTGAGTACAAGGCTTTCACAAGAAGGGTTGGCGTCAGGCAGGCGGCCGGTCGTAAAACTATAGCCAAAACCAGTTACAGTATGGACTACAGTAGAGTAGTAGTACATACTGTGCCGACCCTACGCAAGTGGGAAAAGGGCAAGGAGATGATGATCAAGTACAAGACTTTTTTAATTCGTCGTCATACATAAAGTCGTTTGGTTGTAAATTAAAAAAAATAATTGGTGAAAAAATTATATCTATTACCAAAAGTAAGGTTTTAATATTTTTGATTAAGTAAAAAGACTGATGAGACCGCGCTCATGGCTCAAACAGATCCGTTTTTATACGAAAGATGGCGGTGTATAATATTTACTACTATTACATATAGTTAAGATAAATAATTGTTTCTGCCAATTTATGTCATAGTAATTAAGAGGAAATTATTACAGAAATATTAGATAGTCTAAAGTTTTTGTTAATATTCCATTCGTTCGGTCGGAGATTCTAGTCGAGGTTGAGGGAGTCAAAGAGAGGGTTGGAGGGAATTTTAACGGAAGAAATAAATAATAACTTCTTTATCTAGCAGTTTAAAAAACGTGGACATTTTCATATCACAAACATTAATTTGATACGTTGAGTCGTAGGATATAGTATGCAGAGAAGCAACTGCGTAGCAGAGCTACGTGTGAGGCGTAGACGTGACGTGCATACGGTTTTTATAGATAAATCTTAGAAATATTTTACAAATACTTCTACAGTAATAAAATTCCGTCCACAAATTATCACTATCCAGTTTCGTAATTTAGAAAAATTAAGTTTCGTATTTTTATAAATGAATAAAAAATTATTACATAGGAAATATAAGTTCGCAGTCGGCAGGATTTGAACCTGCGCTCCCAGAGGGAATCTGATTTCTAGTCAAACGCCTTAACCGCTCGGCCACAACTGCTTGAAGTTATATAATGAAATATTGAATAGTAGATGAGTGTTGTAGTCGATGATGCACGAAGTTCAGTCGGAAATGCGCAAATGATAAGCAAAAGCTTTCCCTACTATGAACCTTTACGATTAATGAAAAGCAATACATGTCGTAGCGCGTATTAAACGCATTGACTTATTAAATTTACTCAAAGGTTTCCATTTCTGTGTTGCTTTACGTTACGAAGCAAGTCTTCATTTTCATGATTAGTGGTAATGATGATTATCAGAAATGACGACGTTTTTGATTTTGATGGTTTCCAAGTTTATCGTAATGGTGTAATGCACTAAACATAACAAACATAGTGCTTACACCCGTAACCCAGAGAGGCATATACTACGGATTTCCATTTGGCGCGAACCTGGCGCACCACTTTCCATCACCTTTTCTACATCCATACATGCTCGTCGGTTATGGGTATTCCTGTCCCCATGGTAAATGCTCTTTATATGGTATTTTTTTTAGGAAGCCATTAATTTGATCGATGTAAGGAGTAAAGTGTAAGGAGTATAAACTTAATTAAGAAAATATAATGTGGCATTCATAAGTTATCATTTGTATACGGAAGCCAAGCAATTTCGAGTCAACCGAGATAGTAACAATATATTTAGTTAATATTTATATTAAATGCTCTATATTAATTTATTAAAAATAAACACTATCGAACATTAAGAGTACATTGACTGACAGTCATTTAAGGCAAGAACATTTAAAGCAAATAGTTTGCATTACAGCAATCTCGACGAGTAACTTATAGGTTAAACAATCATTGCCTCACTACAGATTTCACCCGTTACGTAGCACATGGATTTTGTTAAATCGACACACTTATACCAATACATCGTACATGTTTTTCTTTTGGCCATAAAACCATGTTGTATTAATATCTAGTTTTAAATGTTTTCTGTCTCTTATTCTGTATATACATAAACGTAATTACTATTTAGTCTGACATATAAATATTTAATTGTGCGCTTTAAAGGACAGCGCGTTAGATGTTTTGTATATTTTAGTCACCTTTTAAGTTCTTGTACTGTACTTGTAATGTGTATGAAAGGCGAACCTAAATCACTTCCTCTCTCTCACTCTCCCTTTATCTATTTCAATACAGGTAAAGGGTACGAAAACATAAATATATTTGCTTCAAGCCTTACCTAACTCACGGATCGATATTATTGTTGTTTTCCCGTAGCCGCATATCGGTAGCTACGGGAAAACAACTGACCACAACAATTTGGTGCAATGTCTCTGATGTTATTAAATAAAAAAAGTTACTTATAACGGATTGTATCGACCGAATTTAGATTGGTGACATACTAAGGGAAGGCGACATTAAGAGTTCCTTTTTCCGATAAGCCTGCATACGTGGATGTATGGATGTAATAATATTTTTCTTTACAAAAACAAACCGACTTTTATTATAAGGTAATTTTATTTAATATTTTTAAAGTAAATAATAGCCACGGTACATACGTTTTACTACGAACCTATTGAACCCAAACAGTTGTTTTTAATACAGCAGTTCACAATTTTTGGTATATTTTCGGAACTCAAGGTTCAATGTTCTTCAAATTTAAATGGAACCCACTTACGAATGTGCAAACGTAACAAGATAAATTTCTGAAACAGGAATAAATGTCGAAGTTCTGATGCAAAAAACAAAAAATGCAAGCGAACTGGGAACCACTTCAGCCATTTTTATAGTCGGTTAATAAGGTAAGCATCTTTGCCTGTGCCATTCTTCACGGATGAAGACACACATTTATTTACCTATTTATTTAATACATCTTAACCTAACCGAACTCTCGTCCTTGTTTTCTGCTGTCTTGATTATGATTACACTGGAGCTAAAAGAAATTCTTGGGATTATATAAAAAAAATCAGTTTGTAATTTATTTTTTCATACAATTGAAACTCAATTATCATACGTGCGAGTACATATTTATGGTTTTAGAAGTTTATTTCCTTAATATGAATTTACAATTCTCTTACATAAGGAATATACAAGAAAAAAAATATAAAACATGTTGCAAGCGTACAGATTATTAGATATAGTAAAATAAAAAAAAGCACAAAAATGTGGGT
>DWLR01004771.1:0-11665 GCA_018246295.1 Papilio alexanor hazarajatica | reverse complement strand
TGGTGTTGCGGATGTCCATGGGCGTCGGTTCACTTAATGTTAGGCGACCCGCTGCTCGTTTGCCTCCCTTATTGTATTAAAAAATAAAAAAAAAGGTTACAGATGAGTTACAAGAATTACAAGATTTGTATGTCAAAGAAATTAAAGTTAGGCCTCACACCTCATCCATTAGACGAATAAATACTTCTACAACATTAGGAACATTAAGTGTAGTGGTTATGAAAAGTTTGGGCATTGTACACTTAACATACAATAAAATGTAACTCTTGTTTTATAATTACGTATACTTATGAGACAAAAAAAATATTCTGACAATCTATGGAAGTTTGGCGAGAACTTTACACATTTGCACATTAATTTAATAGATACGACCATTACCGACGCTACCACTAGTAATTTAAAAAAATAATGGCGAAAATTTTTAGTCGTAGTAGTAGTGGTTAATAAAACCGACCGTAAATATAAATCGTATTTATATTTCGTTTGATAAGCTATCTCTACTAGCAGGTGGCGGCATGTCATTCACAACTCAATGTAATTACCGCACTTATATGTCCACGAAAGAAACAATAGGATTGATGCATGATTTAACTGGCGAAGACTTACAGATAGGAATTAGAATCATGGAAGACATCAAAGGGTGACGTACTCAGTGAAAACTTGCAATTGTTTATGGTTGTTATTAATTTTTTAACTAATTGTGTGCTCTCCGATTGTGTTTGTATGCCGTGGTGAGGAATGGGGAAATGCTTTTGCCTGCGTACATTGTTTGGTAATAACAGTATTCAAATAATTCTTTTCCATTACGACTCAAGTACATTTTTAATTACAAAATAGTTTGAAAATCAGTATTCAGTGAGTTTTCCTTGCGATGGCCGGTGAGTTTGCTGGTTTTTCATTTTGTTTTAATTATTATTTACTAAAAAAAATATATGTATATTTTGTCAAATATTCTATTTTATAGTTTAACAAATATAGTTTAATAAAATAAAAGATTATCAAATTGAATTTTTTCAAAGTTTTAGTACAGTCGTTATTATTTTAGATAAATTTATAAAATTAATATTTGCACATTTATATTTATTTTACACAGTTATACAGTAACTAGGTCGAGGCCAACATACTCGAAAACAAATACGTAAAATTAATTATACGTTTAAATATCATGATTTGAGATTAATTTCAATAGGACAGTGTGAATTAAGACAAAGAAAACATTTTGAAGTGAATTAAATTAAAATAAAATTAGATGGTACTTCAGATATAGTTAAAGATAAGACACTAGCGCTTCTATTTGTTCTACCTATATATGGATTAACATTAAGTTCACTTCGATATGATAAGCGTGGGTACGATTTCTTTTATAATTTTGTAATGTTTATGTACCAAAATATCAATAACCACAATAAATTAAACTTATATAAGTTTATAAGAAAAAAAGAATAGATTTATTTTATAAAAAAAAGATGAGGTGGTTAGGTGTGCCTTATGATTAATCATTTAAACACATTTACCAGTCAAATTGCAACAGTCCAAAGATCTTTGTATTTTCCCAATCTCCATAAAATTAATCTTCTACCCAAAAATCTGATTTTGTATTTAGAAAAAGTTTATATTGTTAAATTCATTTCAAAGGAGTCTTTTAAAAAGAAATGAATTTTCTCAAAAAAAAAAACACTTTATTTTTTATTTTTGCAGAGCGAGAATCAACTCGCCCAGAGACTTGTTATGTAACATTTTTTTTACGTTCATAAAAGCGTCCAGAGGTCTACATAATCTTGTTTTGCACAGGTTGGCGTGACGTATCAGGGCGCAGCACACGGGGCGCGAGCGGAGGCGCTGGAGGCGCTGGCCAGCGCGGCCGCGGGCGCGCGCCAACGCCCCGCCCCGCCCCGCCTGCCTCGCAAGAAGACCGCCACCATACGACAGCTGTTCACCGCCGCGAGCAAGTTCCAGAAGAACCTGCGCAGGTGAGACCAAACGACCACCGCTATGAGTAACCGCGACTTAGCACTTCTTAAACATTTACATAAAAATATGTTGCGACGCAGTTTTCTGAACAGTCTTTATAAGTATATTCAGTCTTTATAATCGAACAAATAATTAAATAATAAATAAAAATTAATTAAAAAAACAGTTCCAAAGTTTCGCGTTTTATTCGATATATTTGGTACACTTCTAGGGGGGTGTACTTGTCGTGTATAGTGTACCACGAGGACAAGGTGCTGGTGACCAGCGAGGAGTTCCTGCCCGTCATCGAGGTGGACGAGACCTACCCCGCCTGCATCTACACCGACTTCCACTGGCTCATGAAGGTACTGTATGCTGAGATTTCACCGCGACATTTAAAGAAACCATGTCATTTTTAACGCATTAGAGTATTGTGAAATAGACAACATTCTAGTTACATTTACATGGTATTATTATTATACATACACTTATTTTCGTCACAAACATTTCATCAATTCTCTGCGTTTCACGTCACTTGCCAATGCTATCTTTCCCGCTTCTCATTGCTTTCCTTTTTACTCGGCTCTTAAGAGTTGGAGCGTATTCTTAAATAGTCTGTAACAACCGTCCAAAATAACTAGGCTGTCAAATAGCAAAATAATATTTCAAATTCAATCAGTAATTGACATTAGTACGATCAAATACTTCAAATGTATATTTACATTTTTTTAAGAAATTAATAGAATATTTTCTGGAACCCACGTTGTAAGATTCATAGAGTTTGGTAAATAGAAAAATCTTGAAAAATATAAATACAGAGAATCCGAGAAAATAAAACAAAGCATGATGTATATAAAAACTCATTTGCAAAATATTCTAAACGTTCTTCAATCTCGTGTAAAGGAATTAATTTCTATAGTAATACAAAGACAAGAAAAATTATCTGTCCGGTTTAATAGACTGCCACCTGTAATCATAATTAATTAATTCTTTAATGATTATAAAGAAAATAATAGGTGTACAATAGAATAGAAAACGCAATTAACCAATTTTATAGAAATTAGTGAGGTTACTTAAGCATGTTTTTATTTGGCAAAAAAAACTTAACCATTGAAGACCTGTCATAAGCAAATAATCGACATGCAAGTGGTACCGTCCGGCAGGTGTCGTGCTCGTGGGACGAGGTGAAGTCGCTGCGCTCGGATATGGAGAAGCACACGTCCTCCTCCGTGCACTTCCGCCTCAAGCTGCTTACCGCCGCCGCGCAGATGCAGTCCGCGCTCGGCATACAGGACCTAGGTAATCCGGCAGGTGTCGCGTGCATGTAGCGAGGTGAAGTCGCTGCGTGTCTATGTTGCAACCAGTTTTTTTTTTATAATAAAAGGGTCACCGACCGCCTCTACCCATAGATATTTATAACTGTTAAAAGTTACCGTTGAATTGCGTTACTTATTTAACCGATTCGAAACGATGATATTTTTCGAACACGGTCTCCGGGAGTCTCCGGTCTCTTTTCTTCTTTATATAGCTGATTTTTATTAAAAAAAAAACATGTTGTACATGTTGTTGTGTACTATGAAAATCATCCAATTCGTAGGTTGAAAACCTTATTTCGATGATTAGTTTACTCAGAACAACTGATAATTGCACATTACTGTCATAGCACATACGTTGTTTAATCGGTCTTGAATTGGTGAAGGAGGAGTGGATAAGGAAAAGAGGAAGAAATAGAAATAGGAAGGCGATGACACCTTCATCAGATGAAATGCAGAATTACACATTTCAAGGTAATTCGTCGTAAATGTATAACAGGGTAATCATACAAATGTATGTGTGTCTGGTGCAGGTCAGTTGTACCACAAGCCGTTGCGCGACGCGCACGGCACGGTGGTGGTGTCGTGTGTGTGCGCCGCGCGCTCCGCCAAGGTGTCGGCGCTGAACTCGCGCTGGGCGCCCGTTGCCAAGCTCCGCCGGCGCGTGCTCAGCGAGGACAACACCATGGCCGACTTGCTCATGGCATCAGTGCACGACCAGATCGCGTACCACCAGGTCAGTAGCCACGTAGCATACCACTAGGTCAGTAGGCGCGTAGCATACCACATTGTCAGCAGCCGCGTAGCATAACACCAGGTAAGTAGCCATGCAGCATACCACTAGATCAGTAGCCGCCTAGCATACCACCTTGTCAGTAGCCGCGTAGCATAACACCAGGTCAGTAGCCGTGTTGCATACCACCATGTCAGTAGCCGCGAAGCATTCCACCAGGTCAGTAGCTGCGTAGCATACCACCAGGTCAGTAGCTGCGTAGCATACCACCAGGTCAGTAGCCGCGTAGCATACCATCAGCTTACACACAAGCCTCGTAACGCGCCCAGCACGATGTTAGTGTGACTGTGACTGTGAAGTGACCACTTAGCATACTAACAGATCAGTGATCGGATAGCACAGTAACAGGTTTATGAGTAGACACTTGTTTGTGTAGAACGCTACTCATCTGTATAAAGCAGATACGTAATAATTTTTATCTCTTAGGTACTCTTCGGTGGTAATAATCCGTAGACATTGTAATTATTTATCATTCTTTTTCAGGTGTCCAGAGTCCAACTACCTCGAGGTTTGTACCTCGGCTACCTTAAGCTGCAATCGTCGGTAGAGGTGGTGCGGATCGTGGCGCCCGCCCGCACGCCCAACGTCCCCCCACATACCAGAGTCAGAGACAACCCACACGTGTCTGCGTAAGTGTTTCGACATTTGAAATTGATTAATCTTTTAACTTTAAAAAGAACATACCAACATCAAATTCTTTTAATTTCTTTTTTTAGGAATAAGAAATAGAAAAAAGCTTCATTATCAGTTGCCAGGACAATGTTGACAATAACAACTTTTTGACACCTATTTCTTAACAGTATGTTATCTGTTATTGAAATTAATATACGCGAAATCAAATTACAAAAAAATTCAGTTAGGAAAATGAGAAAGAAACCCTTGCGAAGCCGCGGGCGATACGTAGTTTTTATTTTTATAATCATGCTACATCTCATTACAAATTCATGAAATCCAAACAGGACTTTTCTTAATTATGTCAATCTTCGCTGTTTCTTCGGAAGTAAAGGACCAGTGGCATTCAAAATTAAATAGAACCGAATTAAATAGAACTTGCGAATGCAAGTGGGGTCTTTTTTTCTTTCGACTTTTTTTCTTTCAAAATTTTTAAAATCGGTTTGGCAACGACGGAGTTCCGTGGTAACAAACATAAAAGAAAATGCAACCGAATTGAAAACTTTCTCTTTTTTTTTTAAAGTTGGTTAAAAATGAAACAACACCAGTAAAACCTGACCTCAAAAATTTATGGTAACTTGAAAATTCACAGGTGTCACATCCAGACAAGAAAGCCTGAGTCAGCATATTTATTGTTTATTAATTAACTTCAGTAATAGAACAGTTCTAATTGAAAACAATTTTTCATTCCGACCCCCATATACTCTTTTAGTTGTTACACTTATCCGTGAAGTGGTCACTAAACGCAATTTGTTTTACAGTGAGGAGTGGGACTATCTTTTAGCGCAGTCCGGCAAAACGACAGCAGACGACCAGCAGACAATCAACAGCCTCGCGATAAACAACGACGAAAAACCATCAGAATCTCAGGAGATGTTCCTCGCCCAGATCTCCTGCGCCGCGCGGCGACTGTTCAAGGAGATGGACATACCCATTGAAACTGTCGACACCCACCGAATCTACGACCTCGAGGTCATAGAGCTCAACAACGACGTGAGTTTCATCATGGTGTGCCCGCCTGCCGAGCGAGCGTGCTCCGTGCCCGGACAAAAGGAAATACTCCTACAGAAAGGCGACCTGCTCAGTCTGCCGATACAAGCGTTCGAAATGATACACCTTCAAACTTACCACACCAGCATTCTGAACAAATACTCCAAGCTCAGCTGCGTTCTAGAACTTGATGTCGCGCTCGCCGCACATTCCCATCGGGAGGCTTTCTCCTGCACCGAATTACAAACTGCCAAAGAGAGACTAACCAAATTAGAAGATTTACAGAACAATCTCAATATAGTATGGAAAGCGGAACGCTGGCTGATGGACTTGATCGGCTTCGCCAGGGATAAAGATAAAGCGGGCACCAGTTCGGGGATACTCCTCAAAAGCGTCCTAGACGGGAGCCCTTCGCGAGGCTGCGTCACCGAAACCGATACTGCAGATAAAGATGTAAATCTTAAAGTGGATCTACTACAAATACCCTCGAGAGACGTTAAAATAACCAAAACTTCACCCGGGAGAGGTTCCTGGCCTGGTCCCGCGGGGAACGGGAATCACGCCCACCTACATCCAGAATTTAGCAAATCGGAACAACAGTTAGCGCCTCGACAAACTTCAGTTTCCACCCTCAATTTAAGCAGTTCGCAGTTTTTGAATCCCGATTCCAAATACTCGAGGAAGGGCAGCGGGGATTCGCAATTCACCCAATCTAGTCTCATGAGCAATAACTATTTGAGCAGTAACTCGCAATTCGATATCAAATCTTCGGGCTCTCATACGAGTATTGGCAGCAATCGACTGCCGCCGTCGAAAAGCGAAGATACGCTCGTCTTGCAGAACGAAAACGTCGATCCTAAACCTAGACCGCATAGCGTGAGCAATACAAGCGCTTCGACAACATCGAGCCCTTTACTCACAGTGAAGGGCTATTACCCCGGCAGTATGATAAGTGTGCGTACAATGAAAGGGAACGTCTCGGAATCCGCGCAGAGTTTATCGAGCGATTCCGAGACCCAAAGCTCACCTTTATCGGTTCCATTAAAGGTCCGTCCATCGCCCAACCGGACGTTCAATGTGATCGCATCGAAGAGTATGACTAACGTTAAATCTGACGTCGATTACACTGACACTGGGCAGGAGCTCTGCCATAAGTCAAATCTCTGCATCAAACGACAGCCGTTGCTCGAGACGCAGGAGGACGCGGAGTGCAACAACAAAGTTCCTAAGACTGAGGAGAGAGTCGATATGACGGCGCGCGAACAACGAACGCCCGACCAACCGGGAATTCTACAGGTATGGTTTGCAATTATTATGTTTTTAAGTGCTCTGAATACAGTACAACCCCGATTAACCGGGGGGGGGGGAGGCGAGAGATCTACGGATAATCCGAACGACTTTTTATTTGAACTAGTACATAGTAAATTTAAATTTAATCACATGAAGTTAATGAATCCTACATATTAATTAATAAAGCTCTCCGGTTTCTGTCAACATTGCATGAATACTTTAGTTTTGTTTTTTAAAATAATTGGTAAAAGCGGTCGGACGTGTTTCGCGCGTCGCACATGGGGAAGCAGGGACGCATGGTTAATCCGCTCTCCGGATAACCCGACCCCGGTTAATCGGGGTTATACTGTAAAGAAGCTATAGATAAGCCTCTAAAATCAGATTTAGCCTGACAATTGTCGGAAAAATTTTGATGTTTTTTATAACTTTTAAATAAACCGTTTACATCGTAAAGGTAAATTAAGTGTAAAAAGTAGCCTAGCGTACTTTTAAGTAGACCTTAAATACTTTTAAGCTAGGCGAGACTATTAAATAGGATAACAAATAAGGTAGAAATAAAATCTAAAAATGTATATTGTGGTTTGGGCGTGTTGAATGTTCATTCATAACATAAACGAAAGAACGACAAGAGAAATTTACATTGCGTCCATTGTGGTATTAATTAAAATTACTATCATATTTATTACGCAATCGAAGTTTCTATAATTTTTGGGATATCATTAACCATTTCATGTCCAGGTATTCGCCGCATACGAGACCGGTCTCGCGGCAGGCACATCACTAAAGCTCCACGTCACTCCGCGAACATCCGCACGAGAGGTCATCGATTTGGTGGTGAAACAACTCAACATGGCGGCCGTGCTCAAGGGCAAGGCCGGCCCGGTGTACGGCCCCGAGAGACTCCAGGACTTCTGCCTTGTGGCAGTCATAGGGGCGCGCGAGAGGTGCCTCAGGGATGACTTCAGGCCCTTACAGCTGCAGAACCCTTGGCGAAAGGGCAGGCTCTACGTCCGACTTAAACACGATGTACTGGCCGCGTTACAGCATTCCGCCAAGCAACCAGCTTTTATTTAATATAAAGACTCCTATAACGATTATCCAACGAATATTTAATTTAATGAATACATAAAGATCCAAAGAGAAGCAACGTTAAAGAAAAACTTTACGATATTGACAGTTTTCGTTTACACATCTACGCGTAAATCGACGCCCCATAATTTAATATTATATAAAACAATTTCTAAATGAACATATTAATGTTATTAACTAACATGAATATTTAATTCAAGCGTATTTTTTTTAATGTAGCACAAATAAGCATTAAAATGATTGTTTTGCATAGAAATACTCGTCAGTCAGTCAAAATCATTTTTTTTTTGTGTTTTTGGCTTTCATACATTGGTGTATTAAGCCACTGACAAGTAAATCGAAAGTTAATTTTTTTTTCAATGAGTTGAAAAGAGTTTTCCATACCAGTTTACACCATTATACTACGGGTCATAGCCGACTGGTGTTGTAGTAAAATTATCTTGGAAAAAATCAAATACACAATGTGATTTTTACAATATAATTATATTAAATATTAAAACGATAGGAACATAGTATTATAACGGAAGAAAATAGTATTAGTTTTAATTTTGGTGCCAATTTTTTTTATTTTATTTCGCATTGCTTTAAATAGGTTAGTTGATAAATAACCGTTTCAGGATGTTTGTAACAATTATGGTGCTTTTTCACTGTTGTACAAGTTGTACAAATAGAACCGAGTGTATCTTATTTTAAACAATTGACAGTAAATGACACTCATTTATTATCTATGTAATTAAAAAACATACGAATGGCACTAGCTTACATTTAACAGGTTAAAAAAAAAGCTTGTATGAATGATATGAAACATTTATTTACGTACAGAGAGTACTCTTTAAGTTCTTATGATACCCATGATTTAAAAAAAACATGTAAATTTATTGAAAAAGATCACAAAAATATTTTCCATATATATTACCAGTTTTATGTTTCCGGTGAAATTAAACAAAATATATAATTGACCACATTATTTCTGACGAGCAATATTGTTCTTTTCGGAACATAAATACACTGTTAAGACGGAATGAGATAGATATATTTGTAAGCTTCGCCCTTCAAATGAATGTGTCGCCCTATTCATTTGTATTGTATGTTATATGTTTTATATTTATAGAGGAATATACTAAAAGTAACGATGTAAAAGTGCATGATTTGTTTGAAAATAAGGCCCCATTTCTGTGGTACACGGAGATCATCTCGGTTAAAAACTACCGCAATTTGTTTTAAACGGCACAAATAAGACTTATATTTTCTTACAATGAAAATTCCTCCAATGCTCAGAGCGCTTAAAGTTAAATAAATTTATATGTAATTAAGTCTTTACTAAAAAAAATATCTTAGAATTAAGTTAATAATCGAGAGAAATGTATAAAATGAAATTATCAAATCCGGCTCAAACTATGAGTTTATAATTATAATCGATTTTTAATGAAATGAATGAACGAAACGAAATAAAATTTTGTTATGAATTTTATTTGTAAATCATTTTAAATACTTATTTTAACAGACGAAGGTAGAGGTTTGTACACATTATATTAAGAATAAAAATATAAAAATATTTTAGCAAAACAAAGATTTATATTTAGAAATCACTAGGCTTATATGAAATTATTGTAATAAATACTCTATTGTAGATCTAATGAGTTCAGTCAACACCATTGATTGTAATTTATATGTAAGTAGATGCATTGTACAAACGTCTACAGTAAATGAATGTATGTGGAGGTATAGAAATGTTGTCTATGATTCGAGCCATACTTAGCAAATGTTGCTATTATTGTAATAAAGTCTTATGATGGTTACATGTAATGAAATTGGTAGAAATACTAAATTTAGATTATTTTAATATGCATCCACCTTTATTTGCGATGTTGTTTACTAGAGACTAGAAAGAGTGGAAAGTATGAAGTGATGCACGAATATAAATGTATTTAAATCGAAATATAGTTTTATTTGTTCTGCACAATTATAGTGAATAATGAAAACCATATCTACATGTGCTTAGTTTTTGCACAATCTTTTAGATGTTGGTGTTCTCATATAATCCTAGTAATCCCATCGGCTAATATTATGGTTTCATCTACATAGTAAACAAAACTTAACACAAAAAAACTCTAAAATACTTTAATAACATTATGTTTGCGACACAGGGAATAAATATGCACACTTAAAAAATTAGCTTCAAGTTGATTTTAATCTAACTCTGATCTACTTTCCCAATCCAATTAAGATCTTAAAAATAAACCTTACGTTACTTTACAAAAAATCAAAGATTAAATCACACACATTCTATATAGCAGGGCTATATAGAATGTGTGTGATCCATCGCATATCTTCAAGGGAACAAGTTTCGAGTATATTCGATTAGTTATTGCAATTTTTGTTTTTAGTCGCACATCTTCAGAGGAGACCTTCAGAGGGTATTACGGGTTAAACTTTTCTCTTCTTCAATTTAGCAAGTAGCAACATTGATCGGTTGTGACAGCTATGAAATAGAGGTTGGATAAACTAGGAAAATTGCGTACTTAGTATTCGAGTACGAGTCCTTAGAAATATGCGTTCCAAAAACTAGCTGCTAGGAGTGTACGAATATATGTACATCATCATCTCCCTACCCTTTTTCCACTTGCGTAGGGTCGGCACAGTATGTACTACTCTTCCACATATCATGGACTCTACTGTAGTCAAACTGTAGAGTCCAGGATAATGCAACTGGTTTTAGCTATAATTTTACGGCCGGCCGCCTGCCTGACGCCAACCCTCCTTGGGAATACATTTATATAATTCTATAAGGTATTTAATGTGACATTATAAAATAGCACAAAGTACACAAAATTTGAATGAAATTGATTGAATTGATTCTGCCAGAAGTTGGAGATTTATGTGCTAATGTTACATATTGATTTGTTTCAACAGCACGGAAGATATAAACAGCCCAACATTAGACTCGGGTTCAATGAGTATACCAATCTGTGCGTAGTTGCAGTTCTGCTGCTGATCAAATGCACCACCAATTTTGTTTTTCGCACATAACTCGTGTAGTATATCATTAACAAATATTTATAAAATGTAAATAAATTAATTTAAAAATATTTAAGACATGTTGATGTCAAACGTCAATCGTTTTATATATATATATATATAAAGTCATAGAAATAAAGTCGGTTTTCGATTGGCACATTTCTTCGTCGAACGAGTCTCGTATCGCGTCTTTTAAGGCCTCAAGCATGATAGCACTAGAAAGAATAGGGACTAAGAGTCTGCGAGTTCGATCGGGAACTACAAGTAGCAGACTCAAATACTTATATATGTACTTCTAAATACTCGATACGCCTTCGTTTGGTTTTATGATACTCAGTATGTAGGAGTTTCGAGTGAAACCTAGTATTACAACCTGTTCCAGTATAAACGTCCCACCTCTAGTTTTTACTTGACAGATTACCGCCAGCCAGTGATGCCAACTTGGGGGTTTTCCCCCCAAATTTAGGGGGAAACAAGATGTCCAGGGGTTTTTTTAGGGGGTACATTTATTTAGGGGAATTTTTTAGGGGGTACTTTGTTCAAGAATTTT
>DWLR01004770.1:0-11666 GCA_018246295.1 Papilio alexanor hazarajatica | reverse complement strand
ATGCCTCTTACAACTCTTCAATTTTTTATTACGAGTATTATCAATTAGTTGATGTTAGCATCAGTAGAAGGGCTTACCGCTTCTACAAAACTTTAACTCAGTAAAGGAATTACGGCAAGCGATACTAACATTTACGCCACCGAACACATAGGCCCTGTTGGCGTGCACGTTGACGGCGGCTGCGAGGCCGGCGCGCGCCGTCCGCGCCCCGCCCCCCAGGGCGCGCCACGCCCACGCCCCGCCCGCGGCGCCGCTCAGCCGGAACATATCGGTGTGCGTATGCGCACGTTCCGTCCGCCCGTCGCGCACGCGCGAAAACCCGCCGTAAATTATGACCTGTAACACAAAAAAATTAATTTATTATTGTTCAAAAGTATTATTTGTGTTACGACTAATTCCAGAGTAAAATCAAACAAATGTAAATTATGTTAGTAAAGTCCAAATTGACCAGAATTTGACGACAAATATAAATTATAATATGAAATTAAATTTTCGGTAATGCATAAAAGGAGTCACAGATGTCATTGTCTCGTAGATGTTTGGGGTACACGCATATTTTGCACTTTAATTTCTTTTTCTACATTAACTATGATATGTTGAAAACACTAAAACATCAGTTACTGTATCGTTCCCGGCGGGGAGCATGAGGCAAGCGGAGCGCGCGCTGGGCCCCCTGCCGCTGGGGCTAAGCTTCTCCCAGGTCCTGGTGTCGAGGCTGAAGGCGTGCAGGTCGTCGTGGTAGCGGCACTCGCGGCCGTCGTCGCAGTACCCGCCGAACACGAGCAAGCGCCGCCCCACCAGCGCCATGCGGTGACCCGACCGCGCCGACGGACCATTGGGAGCCACAACCTACAAATATCAACTTCGAAAATCTATACTAATATAACAAGGCTGAGGAGTTTCTTTAAATACACTAATCTCGAGAAATGTCAATTGGATTTATCATTTAAACGTATTTTATGTAAGTAAATAATTTGTAAATGGTGAGTTTGCAATTAAATTTTACCTTGAAATTTCAACATTTCGATAACAAAGAAATTACTTACGTTAAACAAGCTAAAAACTATTACGATAATAAAGAAGCCATAAAGACTTGATTTACCATTCAAAACTGCATATTTTATTTTGTAAAAAAATATACAACTATCAAATAAAATTATCCATACCTTTTCCCATTTCTTTTCAGCCAGTGAGAAACACCAAAGATCTTTGTAGTGGTAGAACTGAGTCTCCGAGGGACTTGTGAACTCCCCTCCAAACACCCACAGCTCACCTCTGGGAAAATCAACAATTACAACATGTAAATAAATATATAAAGTTTATTTTTGTACTACAACAACAACATAACTCACGCCCGTAACCTAAGAGGGTAGACAGAGATTACGAATTTCAATTAAACATGCATGCTCTTTGGTTACGACTTTAAACATATTTAAGTGAAAGGAGACATGATTAAGGGGAAGTGAGGACAGAAATTACGGATGATATGGAAGATGAAAACCGGTAGCGCCTACTACAAATTAAGATTTAGAAGAACAGGGAGTTGATGATGAGTTAGTACTAACAAGCTTACCTGTTAGCGGGCGTAGCTACGGCTTGGTGCGCGCTGCGGGGCGGCGGGGCTCCGGGAGCCTTCACCTGCCGCCAGCTGTTGCTCACCGGGTTGTAGAATATCAGGTCATTGTACACCTCCGTCTGGAATTACAAATTAGCAAGCATTATAAAGTGAAAAATGTTGAATCGTGGAAATAGGTAACTACTTCATGAATCCTTGTTTTTTTTAGAAATTCTGTATTCATATCCTGTTATAACAAGACTTTTACTTATTTCGTTTATTTTTTACAGGCCCTGTTACACTTCCAAGTTTATGAAATTTCCTGCCAATTGATAATTTAACAAAAGGTGTAAAAAGAAATGAATTCCCCATTTTTCAGATCAATCTAGTGACTTGTCACCATGTCATCCACCTGGTGATTCATGGAGAATGAAGCAAAGATTTTGTTACCCTTTTGATAATGGGAGGATGATGAAAAAAAAAACCAGTCCCCGATTTCTTCAGTAACTTGTGAGTCACTTCTTGATGCATTGCAGACAATGAAAAAGTTACCAATCTTTTCATCATACATATGAAATTTTCATCCCAATATTGTCACCCACTTACTGCTTCGCTGGCACCTGGGGCAGGCCCCTCCCCAGCCTTATGCCACCACTAACCTTGTGGTAGCTTACTTCCTTACCTACCTACCTTAGGTATAATTTATCTTGTATATCATTTTTTCTAATTAAAAACTGTGATGGTTTTTAATTAAATCTATCACGGAAAAAGTTATATTTGCTTTTGTAAATTTACCATTAGAAGCATTATGCAGAAAAAAAAAGAAAATTTTAAATTGTCAATATACCTTTTGTCCATTATGATATTCTCCACCAAACAATATAAGCTCATTCAGAGTAGGATGCGGTGTGAGAGTGGCATATGCTCTGGCAGTAGGTGGTCCCGGCAGGGTTTTCTCACTGGCCGCAGCGCGCTTTGCATCCTCCCATTCTATTTGTGCTATAACTTTAGCTATATCTTCCTACAAATATAACTCATTTTTACTGCAATAAAATTAAACTGATATACATGCTAGCAGCAGCTAGCTATATTTCTTAATAAAAGAATTTGGCAAACGAGTAAGTGGTTTCCTAAGTGACGACTACATCTTCAACAAGTATTTGTGAGTTGCCGATGCCTCTACTTTTAATAGATAGAGGAGGAGATAGATATAAAAATGGACATTTCCTTCTTTTATCCATCAACTTCCCCATCAAGTCCTCTTTCCTTTGCCTTCCTACCCGTTCCTTATTAGAAAGGGAAGGGAAAATGTTTTAAAAATAGGCCTCAGTCAACTCATTCTTTAGACGAAACGCAGATTACTTCAATTTCATGCGTGTATTCTGTGAGTTTGTGGTATTCAACATTCGAGCCGGCCATTCAACGCAACAGATGTTGTTGTTGTGGACTTTACCACTGTTAAGACTTGTACACAATATGCTAGAAATATAGTTTGTAATAGTATAAAATAAAGTATATGTTTGCGCATACGTTGCAGATTTTAAAAATACTTTGCAAAGCTAAGCTAGCTATATAATAGCCCAAAATTCACAAATTTCGAATTTACTTATGATATGTATGGCTGTATGATTTGATTGAATTCAAAATTCTAAAAACTAGATAACGAATATCATATCTTAAAACAATTCAAGTGGCGCAATTGTATAATAAATTAGTCAAATGATATAATGATAAATAAAAATTTAAATAACCTCTCCTAAGTTTGCTAGTTCCTTTTTTAATTTATTAGCTAATTTTTTTTCCGTTTTCGCAGCTGTCTTTACAGCACCGCTTACTTTATTTTTATTTTTCTTTTTACCCATTGTTATTTTAATATTTTGAATTTAACTGTATTAAAATAGTTTAATGTTTTACTATTATATTCTACACATGTAAACTTTATTTGACTGAAATCATCCACCGGGAGACGTTCGAAAACTTATTGTAAAAAAGTAAGTTTTAAGATTTTTCAGACTGCCGTTTCATTTTTTTATTTTTTTATTTTTCAGATTTTCATTTATGTTTCATTTAATGATTTGATTGAAATTTGTTAGATTTATTTAATTGTTCATTTATTTGCAAGAAACCAACAACCAAAATTGCAATTTCCTGGTAGCGAGAAACAAGTTTTGAACAGACGAACCAAAGAGCATATAAGTAATGAGAATATCATATATACTTATATTCTCTTTGGTTTATATGAGACTAACAGACACCTGACTCATGTAATTTTTCCTGAATTGTTTTTATCGCGTCTTTTAAGGCCTCGAGTATGAGTAGCGCCTTCGCTTATAAATGGTGACTACTCGTCCGCGAGTACGAATGGGGACTACGAGTCTGTGAGTACGAATAGCACTTGCGAGCATCAAATGTAAAAACGTTTTCGTGTAACCGACTCTTAAATTCCATTATACTTCTAAATACTCCATACGCCTTCGTTTAGTTTTATGACACTCTGTATTTAGGAGTATCGAGTGAGACCTAGTATCGAAACCTGTTCCAGTATATACGTCCCACCTCTTGACAGATAGTTGGTGACAGTGACAGTATGCCCGCGTATTCAATATTATTCGTATTCTATGCTATTTCTTCGGTAAACGTGTTTAAAAATCTAAACGACAACGTAAACCATGTTAATACACAGTGTTAATTTATTATAAATATATATAGTGTTAATTTAATATATACCTTAGAATAGTTTTTTTTTGTTTTTAAAATAGCTGCATTTTGATATAAAGTTTTGTTTTATAGTTACATTTTCTGGTATCAAAATACTTATGATGAATACTCCAGCAGCAGGATCGGTAAATATGTTTTTATTTAATATCAAGAATTCAAATTGCTTCAATGTATTTACTTCCTAGTATTTTTAGATCTCTATGAATTTTGTAAGACATTATTTTCACACTATATGAAGTTTCAATCCTCTAGGGTAGATATGTAACAGTTTTTTAAGTAATAAGTCGATATCATATGTCTGTATATGTTTATAATTAATTCTCATTAGCAAAAAGTTTGTTTTCCATTATTTGCACATAGGCAATTTTATAGGTTGTTCAACTTTCTAAGGTATGATTCATGTTATGGTCAAAATAGTGTTTGAAATAAGTTGCACTGTTAATAAGATCTCTCATAATGACCTTAAATTTGTAAACATTAACAGTATTAAGAGCACTCATAACCTATATATATATATATATATATACAATTTCAGAATAACAACTGAATTTTAGTAATCTTCTTTGTCCTTCCATTTTTCCATTATTTGGGTCAGATCTTACTTTTCCATGCACTGATAATCTTGTTGGTTCAGACAATAAGGTTTCTTGAGGTTTGTTTACATTTGACCATCAAGTTGAAGGAGATTGGATCAACTTCTACTTTGTTTAAGTAGGTATAAGGGCCTCAAAGTCAGTAATATGGCCAGTCATTTTGTCAGTTAATGACCTGCAATACTGTATTAGTCACAGGAGGCATCTGTACAAGAATTCACAATCCGAGTACCAAAGAATAATAAAAAGAAACATCATGTGATGAGATTTAATGCCACTCTAAAAGTGGATTTCGCAAAATGGACCCATGTCAAAATGGAACGTGAGAACAACATCAAGGAGTTCAAAGGGATTGAAGAAGAAATGCCAAAGTAAGCAAATAAGATTTTTATTTTATTCATTGAGCATTCATACAATTTTAAGGTGTACAGTTTCATTGATTTTAAGAATAATTACATGAGAAATTTATGATGTGGGAGTGAGTGTAGTGTAGGTAGGAGTTGTTCTAGGTGAACATATCAACAGGTCCGAAGATCAACATCTTATCTGCATGATAGCTGTTTCACAGGGCATCTGTTCAAAACTGTGATTAAACAATATTTCCAAAATGCGTAAAAGTGATGTTATGATATTTTGCGAGAATGCTTCTTGAACCAATTATCAGCCATATCTGTCATCGGTTATTTGTTTTGGAATTACAGCTAATCACTACTTTGAACAGCTGTTCTTTGGTCCAGTCAATATATGTACTGACTAGGCTAGGCACCTCTAGGTTAAGGGTGTGACTGTTTATTTATCTATAGATTGATTGTTTCTTGACCAAGTTAAAAATAATCAGTCTTAACTCTTTCAGCTATGTGTTTGAATATGTCATTATTAGAAAGTAAACTTAGCTTTTATATATCTTTGCCTTACTGAATTTGCATAACATTTAAATGTAACTTTTAAAAACAAAGCTAAATGTTGTTAAAAATCAAGACTTAACTTTGTAAACAAGGGGTATACACCCCACATTCATTTTTTATATGATACATATAATCTTAATTATACATTAACATTTAAACAATCTACTCTTATATTTTTGAAGGCTAGACTTATTTCATTGCATTAGCAAAGCCAGAATGTATGTATTAATAGTTTTTATTGAGCAATTGAAAAATTAAGTCATGGGCTAACAAATATGTTAGGTATGGTGCAGGCTCGGAGTATGGACGGGATCTGCGCGAAGAGGCACGCCGCAAAAAGTTTGGCATCATATCTCGGAAGTATAAGCCAGAAGACCAACCGTGGATCATCAAAATAGGTGGAAAAAAGTAAGACATCCTTTATCTTAAAATTAAAAATGTACAAACAAAAAAAAATGTCAAAAAAGATCACCAGAATCTTTGGTTTTAGAATTTATCCATGAACTGAAAAATCTTGCCTCTTGGTAGTAGATAACATAGACAAGATCCGGCACACCGCGCCACATAAAAATATGCCGCTTCAAATGAAATCAGCTAACCTATTTTCAAACAATTGAGAGTACTTCAGAATTGAATACTATTATAATAAAAATCTTATTTTTTGCAACTATGGTTATAAATATGTTGATTTTAGCCACAATCTGTTCTAGATAAGAAAAACATAACACATTTCATTGTCCTACCACATCACATCTTTTGCTCTTGTTATTACATATTTTTCGCTCGGAAATTGCCTATAATAAGTGGGTTGTCAATCACAAAAAATATTTAAAACATTATCGGTTGAGTTGCTGACATTAGTGTGTTCAACTCTTTGTTGTTTTATAGAACAGGTGATGGTGAATTGTATGTTGCAGATTCAAAGGAATTCGCGAGGGTGGTGTGTCAGAGAATGCGTCATACTATGTGTTCACTCACGGGCCAGGGAACACTATCGAGGCCTTCCCTTTGCTCGAGTGGTAAGTATTTCGTTACAATAATAATGATTTAATTTGTTCCATCATACTACCTAAATCTATTACAATTAAATTTAAAATTATTGATTGTTCTGATAATTATAGTCAAGATTTCTCCTTGTTAAAGAACACATGCACCAACAGCCTATAGGCGACAATAGTGGAATGGCGGTATTCGAACTCACGACCACACGATCAATTCTTCTTTCCTTGCCCTAAACTATTAGTTTATTGGCGTTCCAATATTAAACTATTTGTCTTTATTTTGTTACAGAGATTTGTTGTATGTACGTTGAGATAAGAAAAGAAAATAACGATACTTAGAACAATTTTTAAGATATTAGAAGTTTTTGTTGTTTTAAAGGTAGCCTGAAATGGCAATAGTCCCTTTAAAGAGTTTCCTTCAATACATTTTTCAGTCAAAACATGAACAAATATCTTTATAATAGAGAACAGCTGGCTATAACGAATGTATCAACCAAATTCTGCTCAATTTGACCTTATTAGGAGTTTATCGTTATAAGGAATGTCTTTATAAAGCGTTTACATTGTAAATTATTTTTTCACACAGGTACAACTTCCAGCCCATACAAAGGTATAAGGCGTTGTCAGCCGAAGAGGCCGAGCAAGAGTTTGGAAGGTAAATTAAATATTGTGCTGCATCCTTAACCCAGAAAAACTTATGATCAAATTAATGACATCTTACAAAAAAAAGACGATATGAGAAGTACCCGTAACTGAGGAGCATGTTTGTGTAAATGTATGGATGTAGAAGAACAGATAGGTGTAACAGAATCCAAGCAAAGTGGAAATCCATAACCTCTGCCTACCCCTCTGGGTTACATTTATATGTTATGTTATATTTATTGATTGAAGATGTTGAAAGTACATTGTACATTTTTCAATTACATTTGCATCAGATAGCCAAAACTATTTAAAATGATTGTTATTACAAAATATTTATAAAAGTTTTATATTGTTTCTACATTTCAGTGATTTTTCTCTTCTATCAGCTATCACTCACCATTTTCCTATACAAAGGCTAGCCGGTTTTGGATGTTATAGTAAATTTTATAGTTTGTGCGTTTACTGTAAGGAAATATCTTTTTCTTTTGTTGTCTATGTTCTTATGTAATACGATGTATGTATGTATAAGAAGCGAGGTGTTCCAAGACCGTGTTATATATAAATCCCTACTATCTGCCTACACTTTTATGTTAAAGTCTTGAGTGCTTATTAATGTTGTAAGTGGTAATTATGTTTTCAGACGGAACAAGGTGATAAATTACTTCTCGCTGATGTTCCGCAAGCGCATGCGCGGCGAGGAGGGCGCTGACGACGCTGACGACCCGGATGAGAAGAAGCCTAAGGGGTCCAAAGCTAAGAAAGGTAGCTTGAAATGACCGTCTTGAAATTATTGCTTTCAGCTAAGGAATAACATTTACAGCAGCTAATAGATATCAAGCAAAGTTGGAACTTACGCTGTTGTAAAAATGTAAATACATTTTGTTCATTAAATACAAAACAAATGTTTTATCTGAATTTCCTGACTCGCGTTCATTTTAAATTCCGAGTTATTTGGTGGATTTTTATTTACATTCTTTTTAATAAGTCATTTGCAATACATTGATTCAATATCGCCAGGGTAAGAGATCTGTTTTGCATTTCACACAGGGCAGGAAAAAGTTGACGGCTAACCTCCTGTAGTGGAGGCATCTAGAGAGAGAGAGAGAGAGAGAGAGAGACTGTAATTAAATGAAATAGATTAATTTCTAATTTGTAACAATTTAATGTAATGAACGTTAAAAAGCACATTGTAACGTTATGTATGAATTCCAGAACTCAAGATATCTGAGATGGATGAATGGATGGCGTCCGATGACGACTCGGACGACGACTCGGAGGAGGGCGAGAAGGATAACGATAGCGACTCCGGCGCCAAGAAGAAAAAGGACAAAAAAGGTTTGTATCAACATAACGACGACGGGTATGTATGAGCAGATGCAGAAGAAACGAGTAACGTCTACCAGGGCTGTGCCAAATGGATTATGGACGTGTTTATTTATTTTATTTCAACGCATATTTTTAATTAACACCAACAAATATTCCTAAAACTTCATTCTCTCTCTTATCAATGTCTTCAAAAAAATCGAAGTATGTAACAAAAGTAATCTCTCGACATTTGTCAATGATGGGTAAAATTGTAAGCATTGTAAGATCACAAAATTGTGGAAATTGTCAACGGAACTGAATTGAAATTATATTGTAATTCTAAAGCAAAAAAATTTTGATAGTTTAAAAACAAACCTTCATCACTGTAGATTGGCAACTTCGAATAAATACAATGTTATCCCGATCACTTTGTGAATATACATTTGTTTTCTTAAAGCTGCGCTGACTAAGAAGAAAAGGAAGGTGGACGACGAGGCGTTCGAGGAAAGTGACGATGGTGATGAAGAGGGAAGGGAGCGGGACTACATATCTGACTCATCGGAGAGGTAATTTTAGAAATCTGTAAAGCAGATGGCAGCACTGAGCCGTCTTTGGTGTGATTGGACAATTAAATACATATACAGGGTGTCCCAGTAGTGACTGTTGCCAGAAAATTTATTGGAAAAATCTGTCCCGTAATTTTTAAATTATTGCAGTTAAAATAAAATAAACATTTTGACAACCAATTACGGTCTTTCTGTTGCTGTGGCTACAAGTATTTAATTTTTCTTAATTATTTTTATTAACCTTCCGTTACTGTGAATTATAAATGTAATTTATATTATGTGGTTTAATTACATTTTATGTTCTTTTCGTATACATAATTTTTTTTTGTAATTTTATATTTCATTGTTTTGGACAACATTAAAAGAAAAACTTGAGCTTTAAATGGTAGCTGTTGACAGCGTGTTCAACTTGTGGACATTGTCTACATTGCTTTATTTTTACATTGCAGCGAATCTGATCACGAATCGAAGGCCAATAAAGAGTTGAAAGGAGTCGCGGAGGAGGACGGGCTCAGGTGACGATATGTTTATGATCAAATTAATTCCAACAAAAGCTAATGCCAAAAGACACACTACGCCACTAAAGTACCTGAGGGTATTAGAGAAGATTGAATATTCTGCGCTACCCCCATCCAGCACTTTACAAAACGACGAAGTTTGATTTGAAAACACATCCTTTGTCAATTTACGCTTCTGTGATTAATATTAAAGTGAAAATTTGATTTTTTTTATACAAGAAGGTGGTGGTGGAAGGTGGTTTCTCCTTAGAAAAGGATGGGGAGGGGGAGAGGGCTAAATTTAGCCCTCCAGCATCTCACTTATCAGACGAAACGCAGAATACTTTTATTTCACGCCTGTCTTCTGTGAGGTTGTTGTATTTCACCGGTCAAGCGGCCATTCGTGCAAGAGCTATTGTTGTTGCGGACTCCACCACTGTTAAATAGTCAGCTCTTTTAAACGCAAGTTTCTATCTACACAAGTGAAACTGTTGCGGGTTCCTAGTTTCATATAAAGTAGACGAATACATTACAATCTCTTGTATCGTGTGTCAGGAAAATATTGACATCTGACGAGGACTCTGAGGAAGAACAGGAGCAGAAGCAAGAGTCGGAGCAGGAGGACGAGCCCACCAAGGAGGGCGAGGAGCGCGCCAGCAAGCTCACCAAGAAGTCCAAGAAGAAAGGAGAAGACGGGAAGAAAGGTGAGGTCGCCCGTCATATAGCATTTCCTTTATTTGTTTAAACCTGTTGTACTAGGCAAGCGACAGATGCGCGAATGCGACGCAGCGCGAAAATGTTAAGAAGTTGTTATATGCATTTGGGGCTTACACAGCATTGGTCGCATCTTGTCGCATAGTGTCGCGTTCCGTCGCTCACCTGTGAATACCGGGTTAGACATAACTGCACGGGTCTAGGATGTGCGCAAGAAAGTGCTCAGTTTGAACCACGACTAGGTTATTTATATTATTTAGGTTATAATATTATTGGCTGTGTGATCACGCGCCCTATTTTATTATATTTATAATTTTATACATTGATAAAAAGTGCACTGATGTGTTGTATTATGCCAAATAAAATATTACTTCGAACATACAACCTAATAATTCGAAAGGATTAACAATCAAACGACTCGTCACAATTTTTCCGAAAGACCATTTATAGGAAGGGTATTTTTGATTTAAATATATATATATATATATATATATTATGTGTTAATCTATCTTTATAGATTTTGGTATTAAAATAATAATTGAACTAATATTCGACAGACTCGAGCAGCGACTTCAGCTCGGACTCGGACACGGATCCGGAGACCAGCGGCACCAAGAAGACCAAAAAGACCAAGGCAAATGACAAGAACACGCCCGCAGCCAACTCCTCAGGTGATTGTTTTTTTATGACATAAACTCTTTTCATTACGCATAACTGTATTTTCTAACTAATTACTTGTAATTTCATTAATTAATAACTTCAACTCATCTCTTTTCTCGGCCCCTCCATTTTGATAGGATTTGTAAATGATTTGCCAATTTTTTGGCAGTGGTATTCACATCAGACGAACCGCTTTCTAGTTAGGGTGCCCCTTTCATAAATAAACACAAATTGACGTAACTACAAAACTTATACTGTTGAGGTTGTGCGACCATTGCGGCGGCACGGACTCGCCGTGACCCCCCATGGTGTCACTTGGTTAAGATCGGGTTGTGATCGCTGGGGACTGCGATGGGACTGGGCCTGGTGTTCAGTTGGATTGTGGAGGCACGGACTCGCGTATTTAACCGTGATGGGGTCATTGGTGTGACTGTGTTGTGATATGCGCAGCGCCGGGGTCGGCGAGCACGTCGCGCGCGCGCTGATCCTCGGCGCCGACGAGGATGCGGT
>DWLR01004769.1:0-11671 GCA_018246295.1 Papilio alexanor hazarajatica | reverse complement strand
CGCAGATTTAAAATATTTTGCAAATTATAACCTGTGTACAAAGTGGTCTCAAACTTTTGGCCGGCAGTGTATGTGAAGCAGATTAAACTACATCTACCTTTACAATTAATTTACAAATTACTTTAAATATCGAATCTAATGCTAAAATCTAGTGATAAATTATTTATTATGATTTCTTGAATGATTTAAAGATATATTTACGGCAAGGTCAGAACACTGGATTAATGGCTCACGACCGTCGTAGGAATATTTTAGTAACGAAATAGTGAACACTAGTGATATCCTGTATTAAAAGCAACTATTTGATCATTTCAATAATGTTTTATTTAAAACATACTTCAAAAATTACAACTCACAACTAATTTTCACAAAATAACAACAGAAAATCATGAAAAAAAACTTTTGATAAAATAATTCCTTAGCCGATTGTTCGCTAAGGTAAAATTTATGAGTTTTTGCAAATCACAAATATTTATTTTCTTGCCTACTCTATTCTCGGTGCATTGAGATAAAATAACGGCTCTACTTAAATCTTTGGCGCGATAGATATCTTTATATACCAATAAAACATAAGTTTTATGCGATTTTATGACAGGGTCTGTATTTCGAAAAATCAATCATGTGAAATTTCTACGACAGTAAACTCAAAGAACGAAATTTATATCGTAAGTAAAATGCTTTTTTTAATTATAACTAAAACAAATGTATTTGTGGATATATTCTCACTTTCAAGGAGGGAATTCGACCTCCAGTTACAGTTTATATTTTGTTTGTCGCTGGTTCAATGTCATACGTTCCCGCGTAACGTATTTAAACAATTTTAAAACCATCATTAATTACTTTACAAAATATATAATAAATAATTTTAAATTTTTCGATATCTCAACTTCTACAGCGACTACATTTTCATTAAATTGGAGTAAATCTCTAAAATAAGTCCTGTTTGCTCCAGAATTAAAGTTGCTGCAAATTCAATCAGAAATTTACTGCTGAATAAAAATTCTTTTGAATGTAATTAAGTGTCATACAAGTCAAAAAACAAATACGCAAAGACGCAAATATTAAAAGCGAATTAATAGACGCATGCGTCCAGCGAATTGTATGTGCCAATGTACCACTGTACAATGTACAATGTACAGCGAATGTACCACTAATATTGCTTACGTTTTGAATTGTAAACATATCGTGTTTAAATTAGAATTTTCATCAATTAATTATATCTGCAGTTGCATATGTTAACTACAAGTGCATGAACTTGAAATAACGATAGCTGAAAATAAAACCGCCCACAGGCAGTTTGTCGAAAATGTGCACGTTGCAACAAAATTTAGCAAATATATAAGATATCGAAACGGATTCAAAGTTTATTAGTTTTTTAATACATCTACACTTAAAACGTTTTACGTTTTACAAACGATCAAACATTCTAGTACAAAACACTAACATTTTTCGAGATTAGTAAATATCACAAATTATCAAAAACACATTGATCTTTTTGCTCCTAATATTATTAATACGGAATTTCCTAAAATCAAACAAAAAATAGTATAGCTCTGTGTTACTGACTACACCAACTTACGCTTTCAATATTCAGTTTGTTGTTACAAATATCATTTTGTAATTTTCTATCATGAAATCGAAACGATAAATGTAGAAAATTATAAAATATAGAACTCTAAAAATTAGAATACATGAATCAAAAGCATGCGCTTCTCGATCCAATCGTGAGCAACGATTGGAGATTTTGAATGGAGTATAAATAAAGACCACATGATTGCGCTTTTGATTACGTCAGTGGCAGATCACTGCGTGCTGCTGCAGATATTTGCACGAAGAACTATATTACTAACTTCGTATTGAAGATAATTTTAAATAAATTTTCGCGCAACGTACCTGTAATGGAGCTGTGTAACTCCTTAAAAAAAATAGTTTGTGTTAGAGACAGAATTTTAAAAGAAATAAAAGTATATAAAAATGTATTAAATCTTTTTGTCCATTATATACCAAGAATAGTTTTGCCTTCCTGTTTACTTCTCTCTACGTTTATACCTATATTTCATCTCCCTCATATAACGGAATTCACTCACGATTCTTGCTTAATTATAATACGTCGCTTAATAAGTTTAACTGCAAAAACCGCGAAATGTTCACGTCTTTCAAGCTATTTGAAATAGACAGAGGTCGTAATCGATTTTCTCTTGTACTGATCGTGAGCCTAAATCAAACATTTATGATTTCACTAAAGAGCATACCATACCACATAAAGTTGACCTTAGCGCAATCGAACCCAGTACAGTAGAGTAACTAATTGATATTCCAACTTGGATTAACGGCTTTTGGTTTAACGGCTTCCCGTTAAACCAAAAACAATAGACAACGTAGTCTATTTAATCTTAAATGACGTGTCTCCGAAGAATGTATAGCCTAGAAGAGACCTAGTGAAATATTTTTTCAGCATACAAATGTCAGCGCGCGAGATGTCAAGCCCGCCTTGCATTACCAAAACGTTTAGTTAATTGCTATCTAATCACCCTTACTCCAACAAAATAAGGTTGACTTTCACCCATCGTTGTTTTCAAATTTTCGTCGGGATAACAAGCCGCCAATTTAAATTGAAACCCCCTATGACCCTTATTACAAGAGTATAAGGTTGGGTGTGTGGTGGTGATAGTTCAAATAATATTTGTAAGTAGTACGGCCGGGAAGCCAGGGCTAAATACGTCCACGTCTTTGGCGCGTCACTGGGACAAGGACGCCTGATCTATGCAGCCGACGGATTGATTGACCGATTAATCGCAGATAAAAAGTTAAATTACACATTTTATTTAATTAAAACAGATTTTACATAATTTCATACTAGTATCAAAATTAATGAATTGAAAAAGAGAAGATAACAATTTAGACATCATTATTTATATTAAACATTATATTTGGTAAATTGTGAAAAATTTTAAAAATAAGAACTTATTTACAGAAATATGAAGAAAAACACCATGAAGTTGGAAATCATCACTCAAGGCAGATTTTTTATATCAATCGCTTATAAAATCAAACTAGACGAATACAGATGAAAGAAAACAGCAGGAGTTGAATTTTGGTTTCATTACAACACACGTCAATGCGACGTTGGTATAATATTTTTGTGTGTTGTCTAAAAAACATTTGTGTGGGAACAACACAAGATATTAAACATGTACACAAATGCCGCGTGTTTGTGTTTTCGTACACAGGTGGGGATGGGTTAACACAAGGTATCGGGGTGTCCACAGGGCAACGGTGCGTACAGAGTAGGTTACACCGGACGGTGTATGCGATGCGTTTATCCGCGGGGCGACCGCGCGTCCGCCACCCGTCGTGTTAGCACTATGACTGACTCGAGTCTTCACTCCATCGACCGACAATGCTTCGATATGTGATAATGACATATTATAATTAGCAGAGATTTATTTATTTTTAATTACGTATTAAAACGGTCGGTTAAAAGAACTGTTTGCACCTATTGGTAAGTTTTTATGCTGATTTACGTTTTAAGGCATTGCGACGGTCGAAATGCATCAGGTTATATTGAATATCAATAGCGTTACATTTAAAGCGTGCTAGTACACTAGTTGAATTAGGAGGAATTACTGCCAAATGTAACGGGGCCACTGACCACAGGCGGCGCAGCACGTGCAGGCCGGCGAGGCGCACGGCGAGCACGCCGCACACGCCGCACACGCCGCACACGCCGCCGGAGCGCGCGCGCACCGACAGCACCTCCGTGTAGCTGTCCGAGCCGGCGCACCGCGACAGCACGTCGCCCAGGTACAGGTACGCAAACCTATCAACTATCTTGCTCTTTTGCTTTGTTCTATACAATGGTCTTACTCTATACTATTAATAAATATATTACTATTAAATAATATTAATAAAATATTTTCTAGGGCCTTACTTGTATGTTTATCTTAACAGTACTTAACTTCTACTAAGCAAAATATGAATGCAAGAAAAAGATACCCAATCACCTTTAGAACCTCACCTGTGATGAAAGTAAAGCCCTCCTTTACCTCGTGTCGTAAAAACTATAAAGCTACTTACATTTAGTTCACATTTTAATTACATTGTTTATTCGAAATTTTTATTACTTCATTTTGTAATTTAATTGTACGTATCTAAATATCTTTGGCACTAAATAACATTATTTTTAAAGGCAACAGAAATCGCGGGGACTGCTAGTCAAATATAATCAAAAAATCAAATTCCAAATGACACAGCGTCATACAGCCAGCAGGATTATACCAAGCAACCAAAAGAACTGACTTATTTTACGTATAATTTCCATAAAATTTTCGTAAAGAATACGAGGGTCCCAAGTATTTAAAATTTACTGCCACAGTCAAACTGAGAAAATTGCAAGGATCGCTCGAACTCACCCAATGTCCTCACAGGTGTCCAAGCCGAGCGGGTCCTCTGGAGGCTCGCTGACGACGGCGAAGGTGACGCAGTCGGTGTGGCTGGGCGGCGCAGAGTCGCGCTGTCGGCACTTCGCCATGTGCCCCAGTAGCGGCAGGTCGCAGTCGTTCAGTACAAATTCTATCACAACATATTGTTACTTATTTTCTAAGGCGTCCTACCACCAACACTCAAAATTATTCAATCATGTCGTAGAAATCTGTTATAACTTCCTTCAGTGTTTATTTCAATATATCTAAACAGTCAAAGTACTTTATCGTTAAAGTTCTCGTTGCAGTCTTAGTTTTCGATTTTGAGGTATTTATTGTTGCTACGGACCTCTGCCATTTTTTTAGCCTCAATTTAAGTATACCCTTGTCCAAATTCCTTTTAAAGGAAATAATTTGCGCTTGAGAACATAAAAATCTTACGTTTATTAAAGTTGAAGTAGCACTTGTCATTGTAACTTTTCGGTTTGGGTAGGCTGACTGGTGTCTCTAGCTCCGCGCCGTCTCTGCCCAGGAAGCTATAAGCAATGAACAGCCGCTGCACGTCGGGGTTGGCCATCGCCTCGCAGTCCTCGCTCAGTGCTAACCACACCACCGTAATGTCCAGCGTCAAGTTCCGCACCTGGTCCTCCGCGCCCAAGTTCGTCACTGTTGAACTACGCTCCTTAAACATACAAAACTAAATTGTTTTGGCTAACAAAGTCTAAATAACACAAATCTAAACTCTGTTCATTTTAGAATTGTCACTATCAATTTACAAATCGTCACAAGCTCTCCAGCTTAAGTTTTATTGTTATATGGTATAGGCAGCAAATATTATTCGCATTTATTAAAATAACTTCCAACATGACGATGGAGATTAGGATATGCACTTTTCTTCGCTAATATGTGATGCGAGACTGAGATAAACTCCCATCAATTACGATTAATAATTAATGTGACGAAAATCAATTAAAATGTTTACATAGTTCATGTCGCCTACACGATTTTGAGACATGTTGATTATAACAGAAGTTTGCACTGCACCCAAAATAATTGTGACAATTAACATTGAATTTAAAATAACTGACGATCCAACTGTTCGAGATGTACAAATCTCCCAGTCTCTGTCTCCGCGTAAGTCACACAACTTTTATGCGTATGTGCCACCATCTCAATTTCCCGGACCCTCTATAGATGCTGATAAAAATACTCATACATAGATATTTACTCACTCTGACCGGCACTTCTACAACACCCATCTCATTGCGGTCCAGACCGATCGTTACGGACTTCTTCTGTCCGTGCCCATCCATTGATTTTTGAGAACCTAGATGTTAAAGAAGTTGGATTTCTTTACTTTTAGAACTGTTATAGATTAATTATGATTTGTTGTTACAAATAAAGAGTCGGAGATACTATATTTGGGAGCTTTCATTCTTTTAACTTTGCTTAAAATACGATTCCCGATGTTTTACACAACCTTCTATTTTTACGTATTCAGATGAAATAATTAGATATTTGTCATATTGTCAATTGATAAAATTAATAAAAATAAATTAAGCACCCGTTTACGAATGATCATAATTAAACTACGCTGTTAATAATAACAAGTAAAATTTAATTTAAGAAACTAATAAACTAGGCTGACTATCTCTATGACACTATAGGGAATAATACGCATCGGATGACACCTCACTCGTCTTAATCAGCCAAGCCGTTAGGCTGCAAGGGCCCATAATGGATGGGGATATATACATACTCGCAAAAAACATTAACCTCCTGACAGAAAGGCAAAAATTAAAACTGCGTATCAATAGTAAAAATATATTTGGTGTGCAAAATACACTCCTACCTACCGGCTCTCCAGTGCTTATTTTTCAGTAAACTGTAGACCGTGTTTGAGTCAGATAAGTCACTCTGAAAATTAACACCAGCTTATAAAAATCGTTTCAATTATTCACGCGTTTTAGAAACAGAGGCATAAGACGACAGGGTAAAGGATAAAATAAGTAACGACAGCAAAGAGTAATCTAGAATTACATATTGTTTTCAAATCCGAGAGCACATCTAGTCAGCGTGCTCATTAGCCGTCTTATAAAGTCAAAGTAAAGATAATAGACGGGTAATCAATGAAGGCCATAATAAGGGCATTAACATGTTTTTAAATATATATTTTTTCAAATATATTATGACAAATAAACATATAACTAAGAAATAAGAAAAAAATATTAAAGATAATGTAAATTTAAATATCTTGATACACTTCGTTTTTTAGTTTTCTTTAATTATTTTAGTTCCTTTAGTTATTATATATTTGGATGATATCGTAAATCGTGTTTTTAATGCTCTTAAAGTATCTGTTATAAATGGTCGTAAGTAATAGGAAATAACTGATATCGATCAAATTAATAACAATCTAATGAAAGGCGATATAAAGAGTACCCGACCAATAAGCGACGACACATGCTTGTCGTGCGTGTCATTACTAAGAGAGTGTACCTCTGGGCTATGGGCGTATGATGTTATTAGGTCAACCGAAGGATTAAGAAAGTACTCACAACTAACACGCGCAATTTGCTCGGCGGTCGGATTTCGTTGGCTACCGCTTGCCGCATGTCTTGTAATGACCTGACTGATAGCTGCTGCAACACAAAACTTATATGGAACATGTATTCTAACATTACGAATAATGTAAGCTAGTCTCTATTACAGGTTGCAATGATTATTCCAGAAAAATTTACAGCATTAGCCGTATTATTTGATACGAATTCGGACTTTGGCTTGACATTGGAAAGAAAATAATCCAATCAGCAGAACTCCTAAAACATTTAGAAATTATACCATAAATTTAATAGTTAGTTACTTATTGTTTTTCATTTTAATTAAATAGTCTAATTTTAATTAATCGTTACAATTCTTACTTTATTAGTTTTGCCGTTCTGTTGTATGTTGGCCTGTAGTTCGCGAGTGAGGTGGTAAACGCTTGACAGGTCCTCGCCCGCCGGCGGTACGGACACGGTTGCTGCCTATAAATATCAAATACTTTTTGAATATTTCCTTTAAGAAACCATTGTATCAGAGCTCCAGATCCCATCAACAGTCAAAAGACTTCCACTGCTGGACGTAGGCTCATCCGAAAGGCCTACGAAGCGCCACAAGGATTAGTCCTTGCCGCCCTTTGCTGTGTTCTTCATTTGATCATAAAATTAGCAGCCATGAACAGTAGAGCTGCCAGGCACTAGGGCTCATTCGTTGTTGCAACTATTCGAACTAGTCCTAAGATGAGAGGTGTTGTCATAATATTGCTTTTTTCGAGAGGACGCTTATTCCCGTCTTTCAACGGTTTACTTTAAGGACTCTGGGAGCAATAATAAGATCAAATGTATGTTAGCGATAGCGGTGAGCGTTACCTTACTTGAGCCCTTGCGCAGTGCCGAGAGGAGCGTGGGATCGAGCCGCAGCAGGCACCACACGTCCAGCACGCCCGCCTCCTCGCCCGAATCCAGCGCATCCATCACCACGCGACTTCTCAATATTTCTGGACCCGCCACCTGAACGTGCAAGTTGGTTAAATTCAACATTTTCAACTGACAAGAATTCTAGATGCGTAGCCAACCTTTTTATTAAGAGGAAGTATATAAAAGAAAGGGAAAGAGGAAAAAATGTGAGGATGGGGCTTGCGGATCGTCACCCATCAGACGAAACGCAGAAATTTAAATACCACTTCTTCACCTAAATTCCCAGAAAAACTCCTGTTTTTTGTGAGCTGCTGCTGAACTCTTTTTATTCGTTCATTCTTCTAGCACTACAGCCTTTTGTATGTCAGCTCCCTTGACGTCTCGATTTACGCTGCTGATTCCAATACTTTTATAGATGTTAGTAACCATAGTAAAATTTTTAAAATAACCTATAAAGTGCCATCACATCACTTACTAGCAACAGCGACATGTCGGCGCGCAGGTTGGCATGCAGCAGCGTGTCGCGAAGCGGCAGGCTGCAGCTCGCGAACACCTCCTCGCCCTTCTCCATCGCGCAGATTTTCAGACAAATGTCCTCCTACCTCACACATTTGCACTGTTTATTTTACAACCAAGCATAGGCCTTTCTCGCATATTTCTATACAAATGATTGGAACAAAAGATGCTCAAAGATAGCTAGAGGTTAACAACACCAAAAAAAATGTTGAGCGCGGTTAATAAAATCCAAAAAATACCGCTATTTTAATTTATTTATTCTCTCTCTTTTTAACTGCATAAACACTTTTACTATTTTAGAGGTTCTTACATAAAAATATAAAACATTTAGATAATATAAAACAAAATTGCTTTTCTAGCCCTGATTTCTTTTATAGAAGAAGGGGGCAAACGATAGATCCGCCCATATAAGCGATCACTAGCGAACATTCGCAATACCAGAGGAACTGCATATGCGTTGCCGGCAAACTGGTTCCAACCAATGAATTTTTTAATGGTTTCCATTAACATTCAGGTTATTATAATTAAAATTGAGTATATATGAATAAACACCATATTTCTGAACTTCTAAAAAAGCGCCAAAAATATTTATTTCATGGTGTAAATCGTTGGCTAAATCGTTGATCCACGATGATAATCATTGTCCAAATAAACATGTTAGTATCAATTAGAAGATATAAAAATATTAAAAAACTAAGCACAACCGAAAAATTCATCAGCTGTTAGAAAGCCGTGGACCGGCCGTTGTCGTGTTTACATAAAACCCCACATATTTCAGTTGATTTACAATTTACATACAGTTTTCACTAATAATGGATTATTTAAACACAAAAGATGTGGATGTGGCTTTCACAAGAGCAATAAAGGAATATGGACGTATCTTATTTGGACTTTAAGTCCTTGGCTGCAGTTTGATGAAGGTATATATCCTTCTCCTCAGCCTATGATCGTTGACTGCTGGACATAGGCCTCTCCCATTGATCGCATTATTGGGGGGGAAATATAAGGTATATATAAATATCATTTACTCGTGTATTCTACGTGTAGAATATACGCAGGACAATAGTTATTTTAAGTATAATATCATTTCACAATTTCTGTTATTTTAATGAATCGATTTCAGGTTTGGAAAATTTTTACAATGAGGTATTTTTAAACAACTTGGCAAATAACGATTTTTAAAGAATTGAGTTGTAAACTTTGCCTTTTTATAGGTCATTATGGCGACGAGTTATCTTACTAAAATGGTTCTGCTGCTGCCAAACAGACTTTGGAATGCCGCATATTACTGAAAACAAATTACCCCAACCAATCGAGATAAAGGTTAAATCGTAAATGATGCCAAATATAAACGTTTTTAAAAACTTAAATATTTTCTTTTTTTTTTGGTTTTGAAAATTTCAAAAACTTATTGGCAGATTAATTAATACAAATGTTAAATATAAAATTTGATACTTTTAGTTAAAACATACAACCAAGACAGTAAAAAGTATTAAGAATAACAATTTAGAGTCACATAGAAGGAGAACGAAAGTCTTGTTCTATTTGATTCGTTAAACTTTTTATCAGTCAACAGCTATTAACTATTGGAAGCAGGCCTGCATTATTGCCACATTATGCATCTTATGCAGTCGACTTAGGTAACGTTGATTATATCCACGGGTCATCTTATGAGAGTCTACCTACGGAAATACCAGAAATTTAATTCTTACAGTTCTTAAGTACTCTAGGAAGTGTTCGGTTAAGGGCAGCTGGTACTCAGTGGTGAGGTCGAAGTTCGCCACGCGGCCGGGCGTCACGCGCGCCAGGCCAGCGGTCTGCTCGTAGAAGCGCCACGTCAGCATTAGCGACTTGCCGCGCGAGTGCAGCACCGCCTACCGTTGGAATTATACAGCTTGAATCTTTACATTTTCTGGATTTTTTTTTTATTAAAAGAAGAGGAAAAAGAATGAGGAGGGACACTTCAATCAACACACATGCAAAAGTATAACCTGGGACACGAAAGTAGTTAAGGCGCAGGTACAGTCGGCTGCAAAATATTTGTTGACAAATATTATGACCCACTACATATGGGTAAAATAAATAGTTAATATTGATAAATACAACTTCTTTTAAATTTTTTCCTTGTTGATAAAGATGTTTCTCTTCATCTGATCAAGTTCGTCTGTCTCAAGTTCTCGCGTCGTCATTATGTGCAACTGTAATTGCGGTAGTAAGCGCAATATAGCCGCATTCGTACAATTTCGCACAGCGATATTGACTTCGAGAAATTTGTTATCTGCGCAGGTTCTACGTTCGTGTCTCGAATTCTAAATGGGCCTACTTCACGACTATACTCTGTAAGGTTGTGGTGCTTGGACTTGACCATCCGTACAACAGCTGCTATTGCTGACGCTACCATTGCTCCCTTCGCAGTTTTAGGGTACAAGAGTACCAATTATAATTGTAGAGTTGCTAGTAGAACAATGCTGGTCGATTGGCGTTACCAAAATTATAAGGTCACGCTTAATTCAATTTCTCGATATTAAGAAGTTTGAACTTTTTGCGACACCACTATGTTCTGACTAAACGCTCCTGATTTGAAATACGTGATTCAGTTCTAGCAGCACCTGGTCTGAGAGTATGAGGGTGCCGATGTGCAGCGTGAAGTGGCAGATGTGGGACTGCGCCGCGACGATGCGCGCCTGGCCCTCCGCTTTGCGAAGCGCGATGGCGTCCGACACGCCCTCCGTCACACACGACATGTCTTTCGAGCATTTTGCCTGTTAGATACAAACTAAATATACCAATCACACGTTCCTGTTTCCTATAAAAAGGCTAATAACGTATCTATAAGTTTTTAGATTGTCCAATGTTTATGGTCATTCATAGGCTAATAATATAAGCTAATCGTTTACTATTTTGATTTTCACATCCAAAAAAAGTCAAGTTGGACTAATAGTTCTTTAAATATCTTCCTCGTTTATTTTGTGTACTGATGTATAACCCGCAATCTTCTTTACAATTCTCGTTGCAGTCTGCGATTAGGCTTTTGCGATGGTAAACGTTTAAAGGAGATACGAGTTTTAATTAGTCAAGAATTCCAAATTTTTAGCGGCTAAGTCAAAAATATAAAATTAGGCGGAGCAAGTAAGAGAGGGTTGTGTCTGGTTATCGTTCAATGCTTAAGCCAAAGAAGTAAAATTAGGGTTATTTGATTTCTATTTTCTTATTTCTCTATATATATATATATATATATATATATATACATACATACATACATACATACATACATAC
>DWLR01004768.1:0-11672 GCA_018246295.1 Papilio alexanor hazarajatica | reverse complement strand
AGCTCGAGCCTTCATAGGAGACTCGAGCCTTGAATGAGTCGAAGACTCGGGAGACTCGAGCCTTTTAACAACTCTAGGAATATTACGGTACGTAATTCATGAAAGTTTTGCACAAATTGAATGATTGTTCAAAAAGAAGTGATAGCTGGCTAACATTACGATAGAAAAAATAGTGTCTTAGTTACGTTACTGTTCTATCCGTGTGAACACGTGTCGTTACGACGTAAGAGTATACTCGTATGATATATAAGTATACCCCACGCATTTGTGGGTTACAAGGAACCTTTAAATATTGCTTTGAGAGTTGATACTAGGAAGTGAACATGGTGCTTTGGTTTGAAATACTGTGGACACTATCTCGGGGCTAGTAAATTAAAGGACTTGACGCTCCATAATACTGAAGACAATAGCAAAACCAACGTGTACATAAACAATGTCTTTTAAACAATATTTTCCCGCACTTTATCGTATCTCAATAATCTTTCGACTCATCGTAGCTAGGCGAAGTTCTTGTGGAAATTATTTCCATCATTTACTAATTGCAAATTTAAGTTGAACCGACAAGCGTGGAGTGTCCGTGCTATTAATCCGGAAGTTAATTGATTCTATATAATACTCAAATTTAGTCTTGCGGTTTAACCCATTTAACTCATATTTTCGTACAATAGTTTTGGCAGTGTTACTAGAGGACATCCTAGAGTAATTTATATCGATTGAATTGATAGGTTGCCATAGTAAAAAAGAAGTATCGCCTCATATTAAAAGTAGAACAAGCGAGAGGTGTGCCAGGATACTCCAGATGATCCTATAAATCTGTATCTGTATCTATGGCTATGTATATATTCATAAAAGTTAAGTTATACACTAATTTCATGTGTGTTTTAGTAGTATCAACGTCATTTTATTAAATTCTACTGTATATGTAAACAACAAAAAACTCACTAGAATCATTTAGCAGCAACGTTAAAGTTGGTAAGGCGGTCGATATTTTAAAGTTTTCCATATTTCATTATAGACAACTTCCGTCATTACTGTCAGCTTCATATTGCCGTCATATTAAGCCGGTTCTATAATTTTGGAGGCGAACTAGCTGTTTATTATAAAGCGTATATAGTAGCCAGTTCACATTTTAATATGACTAAATAAAGTTATAAGTAATATTGTACGTAATAGATTACAATATACAAACTGTCAATCAAAATTAATACTATAAAAGGCAAATACAACACAACATTACTTACGAGTATGTACCAAACTCAAGCTGGCTCTACAAAGATTGATGATTGACAAGTCCTGTCGACCCCATTTATGTGTAATGCTGATACAAAAGAGCCAAGTTGTACGACCTCCAGATACTAAAGTCCTATTAGGAATAACGAGTAAAGTACAACTTCCGTTTATCATAGAAGCATGCTACGATTAATTTCTTTGTTCTGTGATTGGAAAAAAATCGAAAAATTGTGTCGTTTGTGTGTTTTATTTTTATTCGTAAAGGTTGCCAATAAAATTAACAATAACACACACATATCTAAACTAATATAAAAAATTGTGAACTAATCACAACTTGCATGCAGAAATGTTTTCATTGTTACTTACCAATTATCACATTTTGGATACGGGTTTATGCTCTTTTCCATAATTGTTTTAAATGAAAAGGGGGCAAACGAACAACGAGAGAGAATTAAGAGAACTATCTTATATCACGTCACCAGACTGATGACCAACAGGTCTATTTCTTTAAAATATTAGGAGATTAGAGTGTTCGATATTTCACCAAAGAGCACCTGCTGAAATTAAATAGCAAAATATCCAAAAAATGTCCTTTCATTCCGATTTTAAGCAGGCAATCCCCTTCCGCACATATTAATTCCTCATTTTCCTTGTCCATTCCCTTTTATTGCAAAGCTGACAATGTATAACTTTAACGATTGTTGGAGATTTTGATGAGTAGCGTCACTTACAGATGCGGATTATTCCTGAGGCAATATAGGCACCTGCCAAGTGCATGGGCTAATAAAGCGCACGTCGCAGAAACTGGGGATGCCAAAGTGCTTCGCCGTACCGAACTTAACTTGTCCGAGACTGATCGGGAGGATCTTTTTTTTTCGTCGTCAAAGGAACCGAGAACGTCCTTGCCTATATGCTCCTCAACAGTTACTTAGCCCCTGATTACTTAAAAAGTGCTCAGTTAAAGATCCAAAGCCAGTCAAAGACTTAAAACTCGCACAGATCAAGGTCCACGACGTCCTTCTAGCGATATCTGGGCCAGCCTACGGGTCGCTGGCCACTCCTTATCCCGAGGTAGACTTTCTTGACGCTACAATCATCTCCCGTATTCAATAGGTGGCCCATCCGACGGAGTATATGGGCTTTGGTTTCCCCCATGACGTAGGATTCGTCTATTAGCCTTTCAATTATCAGGTTGGGTCGAGTCCTCCAATTTCTATCTTCGCTCTAGATAAGACCCAATATCTTGCATATGATTTTTCTTTCCGCGACTAGAAGTTTTTCCTCTTCTTTAAGGGTAAGTATCCAGTCCCGTTTTTTGTTTTTTTGTATCAGAATATTTCTGTCCTTAGCTACAGAATGTTTGCACAACTCGATATTTAATAATGGTGGAGTCCGCAACAACAATATCTCTTGCCGACTCGATCGGTGAAATATCACGACCTCACAGAAGACAGGCGTGAAGCAGATATATTCTGAGATTCGTCTGAGGAGTAAGGTTCCGAAAGCCTAATTGTAGTCTCCTACTCCCTAAAAAGCATAGAAACTAAAGGATGGAAACCTTTTCTAATAAGGAATGAACAGGAAGAGAAAGATTTGACGGGGACGGGGATGAAGAGGAGAAGGAAATGTCAATTTTTCTGTTCATCTCCTTCTGTGTCTATTAAACATCTGCAACTATAGATGAAGAACTAAGTACATAGTAATGTACGCAATTTACCTAGTATACTCAAAAAAAAGAAAGTATTTCGAGTGAGTATTTACAAATACTCGGACTCGAAATACTTTTCGAGTATGAGTATTTGTAAATACGAGTTATAAATACTAGTTCCTAGAAGTATTTAGTAGTACTGACCGGTTGGCGCAGTGGCAAGACTCTTGCCTTTCGCCGACTCTTGCCGCAGGTCGTGGGTTCGATTCCCACCCAAGACAAATATTTGTGTGCATCAACATGTTTGTTACGCACACACCGCAGGACGGGCAGCAGCGTCCTTATCTTAGTACGGTGGAACATACTGCGATGGATGGATGAATTGTATAGCAGCGACGAAAAATTTCTGTGTCGTGGCAACAACGAAAAAAAAAAAGATTTCCTCCAACCTGACACTGAAAAAGTCTACAAGTTCTTTCGGACGACCATACCTCCATTTCGCAAACAGTCGACACACAAATATCTCATAGTACATACTTCTACACTGCTGTAATATTGTTATTCATTATTATGTACTTACAAACTACAAAACGCTTCTATACTACAAAATACTTCTACAGTACAAAATATTTCTAAAGTAGAAAATAGAGTTTGAGTTGATTGAGTTATTTCTAGAGTACCAAATACTTATAGAATCCATATATAAATCCATAATAAAATCGTAATTGATCGGTGTCTGTACACGGAAAATAAATTAGCAAAACTATTACACAAACTATTACATTTACAGAAGCTATGGAACCAAAACAACGATTTTTTAAATTTTTGTCTGTTTGTCTTTTTGTCTGTTTTTCTGTTACATTGTTCGCGCTAATCTCAAAAACAGGTTAACCGATTTTGATGCAGTTTTCACCAATGTGCAGTAATTAGCTTCAATCGTTAGATTATTTCCTCTAAATTGGTGCATAAATAAAAAAATTATATGAATTTAAAGCGTTACGTTAAACATTTCTTCAGAAAACATGCTATAAAATATCTATTTAGTTGATTGGGATTAAACTTTGGATCAAAGATTTGGATTTTAACACAAAGTTAAAAATAGACATTTTAAGATTTCCAATGTAACTTGACCTTCGATCTATTATATATTGTCGAATGGGCTGGTCATGGATCTACTTAGGCTGGACCTGTCAGTTGTATGTGTTTATTAGAAAGCAGGTGAAAAATTAACTCTTAAAATTTTTACAATGTTCCTTTGTTGGGTCGCTATATATCATAAAATTATAAAAAAATTGGATTTGGTAAATTTAAAAATTAAAATTCACACCTGTTTTCAGGGTTTTCAAAATGTGTTCTTTTTTACTCTTCAAAAATAATAAAGTTTCATATTCTTTATGCTACTGGGAAGGATATAGGATAGTATTTATTACAAAAGAAAAATACGAAGGGTAAAAAATATCATAATGTTATAAATGCGAATGTTTGGGTGGACGTTTGTCACCACGAGAACCACACTATCTGAACAGATCTGGACGAAATTTGGCAAATAGATTATAGTATGGAACATCACTTAGACTTTTATTCTGAAAAAATTTACGGTTTCCGCGGAACGTTTTTCACCCAGATATATTTATATGTTTAAATATATATACATCAATAACGCGGACGAAGTCGCGGGCAACAGCTAGTATTAAATAATTCTAAATACTCGATACTCGTTCCTTTGGTAACATGATACTCCATACTTAGGAGTATTGAGTAAAACCTAGTATCAAAACCTGTTCCAGTATGTATGTCCCACCTCTATCTGTAACTCGCAATGATTGTTGCAGATGTGTAGCCTCACGCTTGTCGTTTGCCACCTTCTTGTAGAAAAATTATTAAATGTCATTTGAATTTAGTTGTCAAGGTGGTATAGAACTCATTAAAAAACGATTCACTCGAAAAATGTATGCATGACTATATATCGGCATTGTCATCGACTTATCAGCACTGATAATTATTTATGTTTGATGATAGCCATTTTGTTGTGCCAGTGGATGGCTGGGCGGTGACGCGCGTGCACCAGTTGTTCTAATTTTTTTTGTTGAAAAAAAAACTTTCAAAATGGGCTGTGGTGAATTCTTAGTTAAATACATCTTGTTCTTCACGAATTTATTTTTCGCGGTAAGTAAATCAATTAAATAGATTATTCATAGCATAATTTCAAGGATGTAGGACAAAGGGTGTGGATTTATATACTCTCCTTTTCTGACACGCCTCTGGTTTCCGTTATATTAATATGATAACCGCAACAGACGCACAGCATGGTTGTCTTGTTGTTTAACTTTTCCAGTTACTCATCCACACTAGCATACATAGGCAACTGAATATAGTGGACCCCCGGTAATCCGATAAACATTTTGCAGGGCAGTGTCGAACTATCGAATTTGTAGGATTATAGAGTACTGTGTAAGACCCCCTATAATCTGGTACTTTTTTTATAGAAAAGTACCCTATAATCCGACAAATTACAGATCCAATATGATTCTATATATCATATATGCAAAGTTTGTTAAAAAATATTCAATAATAAATAATAGACCAGTGTCATAATTATTAAACATTTTGTGAAGATCCATATATTTAGAGGAATCTCCGGATGATATGTAATCTTTAAGAGAGATTGTTATGTATATGTATATATGATGTGTGTATGCATTTGTATGTGTCCGTTCCGAGTAGGGTACAGTCAGGTTTTGATCGGTGTGAGTCCGACATAATCCGTACTTGCCCCCGCGAGGGCGGATATGCGTAGGCATTTCCTCACATAAAAAAGGGGTACAGTCAGGAGTTTATTGTTATTTTTTTAAAATTAACTATTGTTTGTTTCTGAAGCCCTCATAATCTTTGATATAATAAACTATACTGTATATATTGTTTACGTAATTTAAAAGTGTAGTTTTTGTGCGATGAATCAAAGACTGTTGATTATTTCTAGTTTGTACAGCAGTATCGTTTAATTCATAAAACAATTAACTACAGCACAAGACGTATTTACCAATCACAGAGGCCTGTAATCAATTAAGAAAGACCGAGAAACAGCGACCGGTTAATCCGGCAAAACCGGCGTTAAGGAACGTGTGTGATCCTATTTTCCGATCATTGAGTGCTAACTCATATGCGCAATAGACATATTAGCTTGCTGTAGTAAAATTTAGATGTACTTTTATGCACATACTAATGGAAACTAAACTAAAGTGTTTGTGTTAATTTCTTTTAAAATACTAAATTGTTTACTTATTCTATATTTGCTCTCGAAAACAAGCCTGGTTATTATCGTCTTGCTGGATCTTATCACGATACTATTATCGTTGAAGTATTGCTATAAAATCAACTTACCGCGAAAAAGATTTAACATTGTAAGTGAATTGATAAAGATTCATTTATATAACAAATATACATTTACATAGAAGCCGTGAGTAATACTTATGAATGTACATATACCGGTACATGTGTACTTATGTGACTCAACTCAGGAAGTGCTTTTGAAGCGCCAATAGGGCGTTGATTTAGTTATCGGTCTTAAAACATAAAGAGCGAAACTATTATTTATTTATAGTTGCTTATGAAAATAACATGATAAATATAAAAAAGTTTTAATTGTTGTTTTTTTTTAATGTATAAACTACCGATTGTCCACGATCCCACCTGATGTAAAGTGGTGATGTGGTCGAAAAATATTACACACTACTTTAGGAACAGCCTGTTCACTCTCTCTTGAAGGTACCCCACGTCATAATTGAACAGTAACACCGACGGCGGCAACTCGTCCCAATCCTTTGCCGTACGAAAGGCAATTATTGACTACAATGGTGCCGCCAGTTTACTAATGTAGTGATCTCACGACTTTCTGGAGAAGGGATCAGCAAGTGATTTTACTAAGGTTCGAATACAATTGAAAAAAAAATATCGAGGTCCAGATACTGTTGTAAACTTTTTATCGAGGTCCAGAAAAAAACAAAAGGGGACTGAAAACGTATCAAAATAATATTTAAATTGATATGTATCGGTCCGAATATCAGCCTGTTGCCGACCCCCGCTGTAGAATTAATTCCGAGTAGAAGTAATAACCTCTTCTGTGATAATATCAGTGCGCGGATCGTTGATAAAATAGCCAATACACAAAACATTAAATAAATAAATAAAACTTAATTGTTTTCCTTAATTAAATTTTATTTAATTTTTATTCCTTAACCGTAAAAAATACATGATTTTGTCATCAAACACAATTTGTGTCTTCCGACTGTTAAGATGTTAGATCGCTTAGGAACTAGGTAATTAATTTAATGCTATTTTATGGAAATGTATGGAACAACTTCTGAAGAGTTCTGAAAGAATCGTCGTCGAAATGCTCGCGCGTCTTGTGTTTGTAAATGTTGTTTTCGTGAGCGTTGTATTAAAAAAGCGTTAACCTCCTTTCAAGCGGACTTTATCGGCTTATCAGCGGCGATAACGCCAGCCGCCATCTTGCATCATCAGTGGCTATCGATCTGGCGGCACGTTTACGCATTTTTTTTTGCATAGAAAATAATATTAAAATGGGGTGTGGTGAAGTACTCGTCCGATATGTGTTGTTCATTACGAACTTATTATTTGCGGTGAGAATTATATTTTTAAATATATATTTGATTAATTCACCTAACAGTTCTGGTCGTAACCAGACCTTATCGGTGCCTTCAATAGTTTTCGTGGCTACCATTCAATTTTTCCTTGCTGCTTTCACCAGGTCAACAGCGATTCGAGGAAAACAGAGTCTTTTTCATTGTAACTCAGCAATGTATGAGCACTATTGATAGAAACACTGTATCCGTATAAGAACTATTATTTGAAACGGTCAATGGAAGTGTCAATTAGATAGCGTAAGTCCAAATTAATAACCTCTCGTAACGATGTTATTACTATATTAAATACTGCCATATATGTATTTCTTACCTTTTAAATTTAACTATTCTTTATTTAGGGACGGGAACACAACTTTTCCTTTTTTAATAACACCTTTATTAATAACGCTGTACACACCGAGAAAATTTCTATTAGTATTTTATGATATCGTAGGTTGGAATAGAGTAACTACATTATGTGTATATTTCGTTTATTTCATAAAAGGTTACAGAAAAATTGCAAAGAATAATTTCCTCATTTTGTCATGAATATTTTTTTCTAATGATAGAAATTTTAAAGCGCTTGTCTCTTTTTGCTCAATTAGGATATATCGATATAATGACCGATATCTGTCGGAAACATGAATTACTGTTAAGTTCAAACGTTTATTCAAATCCGCTAATACAATCTACACTACTCTATTACAGTTTAATGATGGTCACAGATAAGATACGCGGCAAGAGCATTGCCGCCATAGCACAAAGATAAACCGTTTGTTGAAAGAAAAACAAATTTAAACTTATTCAGGATTCAGTCATACATAGCAGAAAATATTACTTTAGACCTTTTAACCGTTATCAACAATCTTTTAGATGTTACGTGTGTTAGACTGTTGGACCCGCACGATCGGTGAAATACTATGACCTCACAAAAGGCAGGAGTGAATTAGAAATATGTATTCTGTATGTATTATATCGAAGGTATCAGTGTCGATTTTGAAACGAACAAAATTTGTGTAATACTTATAATGTTAGTAACAATGTGACCGGTTGGCGCAGTGGCAAAGACACTTGCCTTTCACGCCGTAGGTCGTGGGTTCGATTCCCACACAATACAAACATTTGTGTGCATGAACATGTCTGTTTGTCTTGAGTCTGGACATGAAGACAACCGGAGGACGGACAGCAACGTCCTTTTCTCAGTACGGTGGAACATACTGCGATCGCCAACCTGCTTGCCAAGCATGGCGATTATGGCACATTTCCTCTCAATGATGCGATCATTGGGGGAGGCCTAGATCCAGCAGTGTACGATCATAGGTTGAGGTGGTGGTGGTGGTGGCCTTTCTTTGGCATGTCAACAAAATTAATTGTTAATTATTTTGCGACCAGCTCGCTGGCCTGGCGCTGCTGGGTCTGGGCGTGGCGGTGCAGCTGCAGGGTACGGCCGTCATCAACATAGCTGACACCAGCTACCAGGTTGGACCCATAGCGTCCATGGTGGTGGGCGGCGTGGTGTTCCTGATCGCGTTCTTCGGCTGCTGTGGCGCTATCAGAGAAAGCAACTGCATGCTCATCACTGTGAGTAGTCTAATTATATTTCATTTAGCAATATAACCATTTGTAATACGTAATCTGAGAAATTACTACGTTATCCAGAAGATATGCAGGATGATGATATAGAAGATGCTCTTTTGTTGCGGATGTCTATGGGCGTCGGTTCACTTAATGTTATTCGACTCGCTGCTCGTTTGTCTCCCTTGTTCTATAAAAAAATGCTATATTTTACCTTCTTTGGTTGCTCAAAATTAACCCACGCATGCCGTGCATAAATGGCGAGTTATAAGAAAGTCACTGTTTTTACTGTATTGACTGAAAGGGAACTGACTAAACTAAAAAACGGAGAATAATTAACTCTAAATTAAGAGAGACATCATGCAATATTTCATATTGATCAAACAACAATTCATAGGTTCTTTTCATTCCAGTACTCATTGTTTATGATTATCCTGATGATCCTGAAAATCACGCTCGCCAGTCTAATCTTCGTGAACCTGGAAAGCCTGGTGAAAGGCGTTCCCAACGTGCTTAATGAAGCCTTCAACCAGGACCGCATCGCCTTCCAGGAGATTGAGAAGGCTGTGAGTAACAATCATGTACAAAAGTCGATGTCGTATCGACTTATAAACCATTCTCATTAACAAAATTACATTAAAAAAGATTGAAGGATTTCGGAAATTAACGTATAATTGCTTCCAATAGTAATTTTAACCACCTAAGTTTTCTTTGAATTACAGATGTAATCGTCTATTACCTATAAATCAATAAAAAAATGAACCAACGCGACGTGATAAAACAACACGATTTTCCACTGTATATACTGTATTTACTTTTAGGGCCAATGTTGTAATTTGTTCCTATGACATTGCAGTGATGTCATGCCTTGTTGCTACACGGATAGTGTATCATTTTTTATTTTATATATATTTATTATCATCTGGGCGGAGTGATAAGTCCCGTGCGCTCCTCTATGTACTTCTACATACTCGTTCGTAGAACTTGTTTACTCTAATACTGTGTATTTCTTGTTAAAACCATATCAAATTATTAATTCAATTTTATGGGGATGAGTAGAATGAAGTTTTAAGACAGAAAGAGGGAATGTATGTATGGAGACGTTATGACGAGGAAAGAATGGCATGTAACAATGAGAGTGTTGGATATAAATATGGAGGGATATGTTGGTAGAGGTAGGCCTCAGAGAACCTGGATAGACTGCGTGAAAGATGACATGGCCAAGAAAGGAGTGACTACTGAGATGACGACTGATAGAATGACGTGGAATAAGGAAATGGGTTGCGCCGACCCCACTTAAATTTGGGGAAATGGACAAGGTTTATATTACTTAAACATCTATTCCACAGTATCTACATTTTACGACCCATTCAATATTCGTTCTCGACCCATAATTGGGTATTTCCGAAATTTCTAAATAATTTTCACAGTATATTGAACAAGCGTAAACTTGATGTGTTTTATCAGTTCTCGTGCTGCGGCCCCACGGGTCCTCTCTCCTATATGAACATCGCGTTGCCGGCGACCTGCTGCGCGTCGCAGCCCTGTACGGTGCTCAACGCGTACTCGGGCTGCGACCAGCACGTGCAGAACCTCTTGGAGACGTTCGGCCTGGCCATCGGCGTCGTCTGCATCGTGATCGTGGCTATCGAGGTGAGTCAGAGGTTTAACAATGTGTAAAACTAGTAAACGATGATGCAATGGATAGTTTATCAATGCTCAGTCAATATGGTTTTTCTGACGTCGACGAATCGGCCTATGGCTTTTTCAAAAATCAGCGTCATAATATTCCAGCAGTTTTTATATAAGCATAATAAATTATTACAAACCTCATTATCTCCTGATTACTATTTAAATCTATATAAAAATAGACAAACAGGAAGAACTTTGTTTTATATTATGAACAAGGTAGCGCCGCCGAGCCCTGCGCCGTGTGTTTCACAGCGGCTGTTGAATCGCATAAAATGTTAGTACGTGGTTTTTAGTGGATAATTCATCATACTAGATAGTGTTGTATAATAAGTTTTTTAACTATATTTTTTCTTCGCAGCTCGTGGCAGTGGTATTTGGCTTGTGCCTTGCAAATCATGCGCGCAACAAGAACAGAAGGTCGCACTATTAGACCACTAGGCGCCTCGCTTCCAGTATTAACACATTGTTGCAAATTAAGTTAACCAACCGAATGCACCAAGTGATGTCTTGAACAACATTTTTTTATGTGCCGTTAATCGAAGACAGATTGAAATTAATATACATAGTTCTAAACGAATAATAATTTTATCATTTTAATGTTTATGTACGCACTTAGTAAATAAGGCGGTTTTTTTAACCCATAATTATGTAGTCAGGGTGAAAAATGACTAAAATAAATATAAATTTTTAACTAACTTTTGAGATGCCTTTTTTTCTATAAATTTGCACATACAATAATTTTAAATGTCTAAAATATATATAATCGTGTAAAAAATTATCTGCGATATTGATTGTCAATTTAAGTGTAAAAAATCTATATTAGAATTAATTTTACTCCTACTAGGCCAAGTTAGCAATTCGTTGGACGTTCGTATTATTTCCTA
>DWLR01004767.1:0-11672 GCA_018246295.1 Papilio alexanor hazarajatica | reverse complement strand
AACAATCCCTGCTGCTGGGTTTCGTTACCGCACAACACGACAGAGCTCCAACTACCATCCGCACCACCTTGATGGTTGGCATCGCACAGCCGCGTTGTGGAATGATCTGTCCCCAGCGGTATTTCCAAACAGATACGACTTTCAAGCAGAGAGTGTACTTCCTCCTTAAAGGCCGGCAACGCATCTGCAGTTCCTCTGGTGTTGCAGATGTCCATGAGCGTCGGTTCACTTAATGTTAGGCGACCCGCTTCTCGTTTGCCTCCCTTATTCTATATAAAAAAAACGAGCGAGCATATCATTTGAAATTAAGTGACCGCTATCCATAGACATTGACAACAACACAACGTGCTGATAGGATATGACTACTAGAATAAATACCTCAGAAAGAAACTGTGAACCCATCGACTGACTGAACTCGAGAAATAAGGGTTACATCGATCTACATACGTATGTGAACCAGTTTTTAAGGAACGGATGTATTTGAAGTTTGACACCATTACGGTAAATGTGGAGAAATGAATAAAGATATGTTTGGTCAAAAACAGTATATATATATATATTTACATAACAACAAAAATAGTCGATGAGCAAGCTAATAATAGAAATTGAATAAAACAATCTTTGATTATGAATTATGGTCGAATTATCACTAGTATATATACATATATAAGAGTAAAATGACTGACTCAACTACCAACGCACAGCCACTACACTATTGGACCTGGAGACTTGAAATTTTGCAGAGGTTTCTAATACTACGTAGGTGAGCACTAAGAAAGGATTTTACGAAATTCATCTCCTAAATGTTTAAAACGGGAGGTGAAAGTTTGTATGGAGCAACATTGTTCCTTCGATGATTACAATGGGTGGAAATTATTTAAATAGATATTTTATACTTAATACTAAATTCCTGGATAAGTTCATTGTAATCTAATTTATTTGCAATTTCTGCTCCAACACATGCTATTGCCAAAGCTGATAGTCTTTTTTGGTGCATAGAATTTCTTAAGTAATTTTGTATTAATTTTAATTTTGAAAAACTTCGTTCAGCGGACGCTGTACTTACTGGTATCGTTAGCAAAATCCGAATTACAATGATACTTTCGGATAACTATTATGTATTAGAACATATTTACATCTTTTACAATATTTGGTATTTTTCTTATTTTTTGACCTATTTTTTTAATTCTTCATATAATTCATGAGGTTGAATATCAGCGCTCTCACCCACTCGCACTATATTGTGTAAATTTTGCCATTTTTGTAGTAATTGGTCTTTTGGAATATTTTTTAGGTTATTTAAATTGAAAAGAAAACCAAAGTTTGCAAAATGTTGTTTTAAAGAGATAAATCTTGCATCAAAATTGCTTATAATTGAATCAATCATTTTGTTAAAAAAAATCGATTTCATACCGGCTTTTCAGCGAATGTATAGGTTGATAATTGCCCTCATATGTAAACATCTTTTCCTTTTTGGCTGTCCTTTTATTTTTAAAGTATTAACTTTATCTACTAAGATATATCATATCTGCTTTTTTCCATAAACTCACAAGCTTCAGAAAAACATTCTTCGAAACCAGTGTTTTATCCACATACAAAATGTATGTAAATGATCAAGAGCAATACCTAAATACACTTGTACAGTTTGCCAGATTTTGCTGATGATATTAACACGCGATAATAGCTCATGTAAGATTTTACAAATTCTAAACAGAGCATTTCGTTCAAAACTGATTCGCAATCACTGAGGGTGTCTAAATTGTCTGATTGATTTTATAAGTTTTCGACGCATTCAATAACATCATCAAATTGTAATAACATATCCTTCACTGCTTCAAATCTGTTCTCCTATCTTGTGTCTGATAAGGGTTTTGACGTGATTTTTAATTTTCTTTTGATGAATTCCCAGCGTTTACTGGAGCTTGAGAAAAACAAATAGAATTTTTGAACAAAACCAAAAAATGTTTTGCTGCAATAGAGGAATTAGCTGCTTCAATCAACAGTAGATTCCAGCTGTGGCAACCACAGGGTGTAAAAATGGTCGGCGATTTACTACTATAGATTTCGTTAAATATTCTCCATAAGTTTCAGTCACGGCAAGACACGTAATAAATTTTTCTTCTATTTTGCCAGTTGATATATTACAGTATCTTAATATGATAGAAAGTTGTTCAACTTTTCCACAATCTCTAGAACAGTCGACTTAAAACGAATAATATTTTGTTTCTTTTATCCTACGACTTACTGTAACGCGTGTAACAGATATGAGTCAGATACGATGTGTAAAATTTTGACTAGGCAGCCCCCAAAAGAATCGGTTATTGGAGGGTGGGAGCGACTTATATTCTTTGGATGAGAGCAACATGGCAGAGCATGGCTATTGACGGTTATGCATTCTTGAAATATGGAACACTAATTGTTACTGAGTGATAATAGTACACTCGACCTAAGAACATCGTGTAAGAAGTAAAACTAATAACCTTTGAACATAAGACTTATTACTCACGTCCAGAAGCTGATAATTCGGTGACGCGGCTGGCTGCCTCGCCATTATTACCCTATAGCTGAGATTGAGTGCCTTGACACTGGGTCGGCCCAAAAGTGGAGCGAGAATAGAGATCGTTCTAGGCGCATATAGCAAGAGACGTAGTACAAGAAAATAACTGTCCAGTACTGTTAGTCTTTCTGCACCGTTTTTTTTTCTTTCGACGTCCCAAACATGAAATATCATTAAATACGGGATGACGATAATGACGGCGACGAGGGATGACTCGCTCTGTCTTGACTGTAAGCTAGAGCCGGCGTTGACTTTACGGTATTTCAGTATAAGCTTTTTTATGAAGGCATTTTTCATTTAACATAATGCGATCCACCTTATGTTAAATGATCACCGAAATACACGGTTGTTCATGACCACACGCAACATCAGAGGTGTTACTGAATTTTAGGGATGGAGCAGGTGCTCTTTTTTTTTAAGTCTAAAGGCGTATGAAGGAAACGCCAGTTTTCACTTTTGTTTTGCTTTTTGGTAAATTTCCTCGTCATTTAATTTATAAGCATTATTTTATTATAATCTTACATAAATAAATAGTTGTTTGTTACGGTTTTATGCTAATTATGATTTTACTACAGTGCAAAGTCCCGTTAAAATTGGCAAACGCAGTGCATTTAGACCTCTATAGCAAAACTAAAATATTAAAAATTTGTGTAAGGTTTTTGTTTTAAGGTAAACCTATGTTTCAAACATGGTTTGAGTAAGTTTACAAACATAAAATAAACCTGGGAGACTAGAAATATTAATGAGGTCTAAATTAGTGTCAAAGGAGACAGTATAGATCAGATCCGAAGCTGTTTATAGTCACTGGCGTATATGCATATGCGGCGTATGTGCATACATATTAGGTAACAGCCATTAAGAGTGAGACGATAACGTTAATTAGTTTGTTGGAGTCTATATTACACAAGGGCTGTTTCTATCTCAAGACTCCTGAATCTCCCACTCTGTATATAATCTAACAACTTATAAACTATACAAAATTTACAAGACAAAATACACTAAGATTAAAGAAATTACATAGAAGTCAAGTAAAGTAATCAAATCTAAAGTGAACAATTAATATTGAAGATTTTTTATTAAACATTTTCTATTTATTAAAAACATATTATATATTAAGAGAAAAGAGGTCTTTTTATAAATACTTTAGTAAAACATTTTACGATCCTCACGCAACACGGGGACGCAATGCACTAACGAAGGCTAACGACCTTCCCACGGTTACTTGAAATAACTGTTAAGTTGTTGGAAATAACTTGGTCTCAAGAAGCGCGCAGGGCGTCCGCGCGGACGCCACGGCCAGTCAGCTCCGTTCGCCAGAGTCGATTACAACGAACGTCAACCCGTTACATTCCCGCTAATCCGTGTCCAGTAACATTGTTACACACAAAATGAGTGCTAAATTTACTTTGCTCATTTACTATCTGTTAACGGGTTGTCATGTTAAATCAATTTCATTCGATCAGCGGCAAACGGGTGAATTTAATGTTCAAGTTGATGTTAAGGATGTTCAAATTATTGCTCTTTTGAAAAACGGCAAAGAGGAGTATGTGGTAAGTTCTCATAATAATTAGTCTGCTTACATGTTTATAAAAAAAATATTTTGTTCTGGAATTTATTGAAAAACTTATGCAACTTATCCAACATTTTAACGTGCTCAAAAACATTAAAGTTATTAGAAGACAAAAAAATTCTCCACAATTCGTTAATTTGATTTATAAAAAGATTATTTACGAAATGATAATTGAAAGATGACAAATAATTTTCATTTCCAAAATAAGAAAAATATTCGATGCCATTAAGGGGTTTATAGACATGATACGTTTCATTACAACCCAAAAAGGGCTTATCTTAAATTTACCAATGTCAATTTTCGGTATATCTTCGGAACCCAAGGTTTAATGGCATGTAAAATGTATGGTACTCAATCGTATTCGTCACCTTTCAAACAAAACAAAAAAAAATGAAATCGGTTCATATATAACAAAGTTCTGTAGTTACAGTTAGTTGAAGTATGCACAAAAATACAAGCGAATTGAACCTCCGTCTTTTTTTTTTGAAGCGGGTTAAAAGCGGCGGTGAACCTATAGTTCTCTTAGTTGTTCGGTTTACTATTCTGATCTTATCGTTCAACGTTTCGCAAATTTTAAGTACGAAAAAATCAACTAAATTTTGATAGACCCTTTTCGGAATATTTGGTGGCGAAAAGTTTAGTATTATTTCGCATTGGAATGAATTGACGCTCACAAGGTATCCTTTACATCTCTTTTATGACATCAAAAATTCGTCAAAAGCATAAGCAAACGCTTTTCATAATAGATACGCTGTTGAATCTAGGTTTGATTCGCAGGCAAGGCCTTTGTGTTACGCACCCATTCCTCTTATCTAGCTTCTTGCTGATTTTTAAAAAAGCTGGCAAACATCTGTAGCTCTTTTGATTGGTGCAAATGTTGTTAGATAACGATGGTGACAAGTCATGTATACTTAAAAAACACTAACTCAAAAAATCGTAATTACTTTTTCATTTTTTGTCGGCGTCCATCCAGGGTAGAGTGATTTATCCCCTTTATGTTTGGGATGTATAATAAGCTGTCTACATCAGTAGAGGTAAAATACGTGAGAGCTTATCTTTAATCAAAATCTTCAAATTTAGAGACAGGCGTCCGCATTTAGTAATTATTTCCCCGATCGGACATCATCTTTGGCTAAAAGGAGAGATATCACGAGGTATAAATAATGCCTGTTTGGTCCTCACTATTCTGGTAATACAATGTAGTTTATTTGATCCGAAGAATGAAATGAAAACATGCAGTAATTAACTAGGTGACAAAATAATTAGGAGCATTACTGTCTTTATAATGGCCATATTTATAGACTTATGTCTTCTATAGTTATTCAGGTACCAACTAGTTATAAAAAACAATACTGTTCTAAGTATATAGCTCTAAAAACGATATCTAAATGTTATGCACACTAATAAGAAAATTAGTCCTAACGGTACATCAAATCTATTATTACAGCAAAATGCTGTTGAAAGATATTCCTTTTTTTCGGTAGTAATTTATCTTTTATTCGAATTAAATTTCAATCTAGATAACTATTCACCATATCTAATACCCTCTCTTATTACAGGACTACGACTACGCTTATGATTATTCAGAGATGACAATAAAACCGCAAAATCGGACGACGCCAAAACCGACGACAATCAACGGCACAAGAGCAACAACAGATTCAATGCTAGATAAAACTACAATAGCTACAACGGTGCTCGTTGAACGCACGACTTCGGCGCCACCCAAGAACTTCTCGGAGACATTGAACACTACACTCGCGGAAGTAACAACTTTAAAAAATACAGTTGAGATTAACAATGTAACAGAAACTGCGATGACAACGGATAAAAGGAACGTGACTACAACGACCGAGTCTACGAATAATACCGGTTGTAAAAAGGGATTCGTTTTAAATGAAAAAGGAGAATGTGAACTTAAATTACAAGGAACAGGAAATGCGTAAGTTATGTTGATGAAGTGTTTTAATTAATTTTGTGGCCGTATATATTTATATATATATACTGATATAGATGTAGATAAATACTACTAGAAGAAACTACAATTAGATTTTCAGCGAGCATATTACACACACTATGTGTCGATCTGTAGTGGCCGCAATTACAGGACCTTCACCATCCCATGGTCAACGCGTAGGTAAACTTCCCACAAAATGGCCTGATGGTTAAGAGAGCATTAGGTGATAACAGCAACCGATCTTTATCTTTATTATTATAGGCGGAGGCCTATGCACCAGTGACTGTCTCTTAGTTGGAACAACAATATTTTCTAAATGTGTTTGGGGAGTGAGTGTATTCACGTAAACCAGGGATGGACCAGTCTTGAATCAATTATTTTATAGAAATACATGAAATATTTTGACTTGACTCTAATTTAGGCCCATGACGAGAAGTCGGATAAACCATCTGCTAAACTATGTAATCCTCAAACTGTAAAATGTAGATAACTAGCAAGCTTTAAAGAAAATCACAGAGTTTTAAGGTAGCCAAATGTTACACAGCATTTAAGTGTTGGTAATATTAAAGTTTGAGAATCACAAAACTGCCAAATAGATTAGTAGATTGTAGAGCTATATCTTACAGGTAGAGTTAGAGATATCTTTTGCACTCCGATCAGACGCCGTGGGTTTATGATGCAACTTTATCAGAGATAAACAAGGGGTTTGGCTCTTACTGGAGATCTTATAACTTTTTAACAGTAAAAGCATTATGAACTATGTATGAGTCTTGGCATCCAAGTTTATGTGAAATGTTTTTGGTGGGATAATGTTTTACAGTATGACAATTTTTTCTTTTCCAAAGATACTTGTACTTTAGTACGTTTGTTTTAAGTAATTAGACTTAATCAATAAAAGGGGAGGCAGACCATTACATATAAAGGATTTTTTTTTGCGGCAAAATGAACGGTTTTGACGCAAAATACATAGTCTATGGAACACAAAAAGACAGAGAAATCTTTAAGAAGTTGACAATAAGTTAGTAGATATGGTGTAAAGATTAGTTACTGCTTATGTCATAGTTGCATTTTCTGGCTATGATAAAAAAAAACTATAAGACAGTATAATTAGATAAAGTAAAGAAATCTGCTAAAACCATTCATATTTGCAGGTTGCTTAAGCTGGTAAAACTCTCACAGAAGCTGAAATTAAGAAGAGAAAACAAAAGCAAGACAGACACTGATTAGGAAGATAATGAAGATGAGAAGTTTCCATAAAGGATAAAAAGTAAACTGTAAACGTTTTAATATCAAAAGATTTAAAAAAATGTTAATAATTATAAGACTGCTAATAAATTTGTAATTTTGATTCTTATTTATTTAAAAAATTTAGTTATTTTTCATATAACAGTGAGTGGTGCACATTATAGCAGTGAGGAATAAGGACAGATTTCAGCATGTGTCTCTTTAATTACAATTTTGTGCATTAATAAATGTTTTGAATAAATATTTGGTGTGGGACGGGCACTAGTAAACGTTCACAATGAAGTTATTTTGTACTATTTGGCATGAAGTTACAATAATATGTAGCTAAAATATTTTGCAAACATTTTTAAATACCAAAACACAATAATACATACAAAAATAGAATTGAAATTGCCGGTGACTAACCAGTGACATACAGGAAAAATATTACAGGTATTATCAGTAGAGTAACAATTTTATTTGTAAACTTCAGTATAGTTGTATTTTTGTGGTGTGTTTATCTTCTAGACCAGGGGTCGGCAACCTGCAGCTCATGAGGCCACATGCTCTTTGGATGAGAAGCTATGGCTCTTTGGTTCCATATGCAGATATTCTTTATATACATACAAAAAAAAATTTAAAAATTGTTCTGAATCGATTAACAAGCATTATTTCTACCTCTAGATATTTTTATTATGAATAAATAGATAATTTTTTAACAAAAAACTTTATTTATGTCGTTACTATTTATTATTACAAAAAAAATGTGGCTCTTTAAAAACTTTGAAATTTTGTAAATTGTAATTTTTGCCGAACCCTTTTCTAGACAAATAAAACATTTATAATTGGGCAATAAAGATTACCTGAGTAAAAATATATATAAAATTGTTCAATAATTAAAGATTACTTTAATAATATTTCTTTTGAAAACTACTCAAAATTATTGAAGTTGTAATGCGCTACAAATATTAAAAGCAAGATATACATATCACACTTTTAATAAACAACTGAGAAATAGGTAATTCAATACTATAATTACTATTTTTCATAAATAGAGACAACAGGAAGAGGCAAGAGTAAGATGAAAAACAATAAATGTTAAATACTAATCATATAGGGCTATACTAATATATAACAATGAGAGTGCAGGCAATGGCTGATTGAGTTGAACAACAACACACAATATGTTCTAATTTTGAGAAAAAATTATAATTTACATAGACAAAACAACAAAGGAATAAAAGCAACCATAGTTATGAACACTGGTATTAAAACAGAAGTTTCCATTGCATATGGGTCAGGTTGTTTGGGGCCACTAGCTCTCCGTGACTTTGTACTTGTTTCTTCAACCTCTTCTTTTATATCTTCAGTTTCATTTTCGGGCCACTCTAATGGAGGAAGTTTTGGTACTTCATCTAACCTCCCTCTCATAACATAAAGTGCATTGATTTTTGGATTATCCCGGTAACCTTTGATAAATTCTACTTTAATTTTACCTCCTCTTATATCAGATTCTTCTTCATTATAATAAAGTTTACCATTTTGAATGGTGTATGGTATATATTCATCGTGAGCCACACCACGTCCCACTTTGTCAAATATGTCCAAATCTGCCACAATCGTATGGTCTCCATTTAACACGACATCAAATACTTTCATATTGGGCGCGTTGAAGTACACTTCACTAAACTTTAACACTAAAACGTAATCGCCATCAGCCTTTGCAGGTATATCATACCCAAATGTACTGTGATGATACCTTTCAGTTTGATACAGGATTTCATCTTTAGGATTAACTCGGCGGATCATTACGAGCTGTTTTCCATAATCTGAAGCAGTGCCAACTCTTCCTTGTAATGGATCTTTTTCGTAAAATATACCGTGAATGTCTGTGTGGGCTGGTCCACCGGCATTTATAGCGTAAATTATTTCACCTAGACCAGTAGCTCTCTTTAATAAAAATAGGTAAATAATACCTAATATTAATATTCGCAACATTGTTTTAGTAAGCTAATAATATTCAAGGCTTATTAACTTTTATAAATACCGCTTCTTTAGCTATTTGTTCACTCATATATCGGATTTTACTAGCTTTAGTAACCGGCAAGCCATTTATGCTATATTCGTTTTTATCTACAAACAGAAAATGAGAGAATATGGATTGGTACAACATAAACGTGTAAAATTGTAAAATGTAACCGATTTGTAATTTCGTGTTACAGCATAGATTAAAAAACCTGACAAATCAGTGAATCAGCGCTAACGTTAAGCAAATCGAGGAAAATAGGAATAATATGTAGTTATTCCAATTTTTTTTATCCTTTGGCTCTTAAGTATTTATGTACGGCAAGGTTTTTATTCATCTGATAATAAAATATAAATATCTGATTTACAAATTTATTACCTGGTATAAAATTTATTTTATTATCCATAAAAATAAATTTATAATAAACTTAAGAATACTTTCCGTAAAAACATTAGCTAATAGATTGAATATCTATAAAAATACAAAATTAATAAGCAAACAAAAAACATCCTCTAAAAACTCAGTTATTGCCGATTGACACAGTGATTGGCAATTTTGTAGTCATCATTAAATTAATAGGTATTAGAAATTTTAATGTACGAGCCCATAGAATTTCGAAAGAAATTACTATTTTGAATTTGAAAATTAAACCAAACATTAACGTTGACCGCGCAATAACTGTACTTTTGCCTATGGCAATACCTTTGAATTGCTATGGTAACCATTAAAAAAGCTATGGTAACCAAAGGTAACCAAATCACTGTCAATTTGACAATGATTGCCCAATACATTTTAAAATTTTAGAAAATGTTAGAGGTGTAACGATTACTTAAACAGATACTAGAATACCTCTTTTATTAAAAATATTGATTACAAAATGTTTGAAATATGAAAAAGTTACAAGAAAGTAACTTTTGATTAACCGCGCGTATATAAGGACGGTCGTGACACTTTAGAAAAATATTTTGTCAGTAATTTAAATTTGACATTTGTATAAATGTTGGTTGGGCGATACAGTGTATTCAATAATATGGCGATAAATAATATGGCCTTTTTCGCTTGCGCGAACCAGGACCTCGAGACGATTTTGGCCAAATTAGGTCAACATTTTACAGGTACTTTAAAAACATTTATAAATAAACAAGCGTATACAAGTAATAAAATTTCACTAGTTTATTCATTTATACATCGAAAACAACAAACTTTGATATCATTTGGTACCATCTACCTTGGTGGTTGGTATTCCACAACCGTGCAGTAGAGATGGGATATACTAGGTAAATCGCGTACTTAGTATTTCGAGTATGAGTATTTGTAAATACGCGTTCCAAATACTAGTTCCTAGAAGTATTTAGGAGTATCGATTTAATGCGGCGGACGAGCCAAAAAAAAATAATATATATCTAAATATATCAATCATCAAACATCATATGTTTATAATCATTTAAAAAAATTACAGTTAATAATTCTGGTATATACGACTACTTACGAAATTCAAACATTTTTGACCACGATATTTTTTTATTATTGTACATATAATTTGAAAACGCATGTACCATATTATAAATCGTTGCAAATATAATATCAGTCGCAGTTAAACGAAATGCAAAACCTGTATTAAATTCAAAACCTTGATACACACAAAAATACAAAACATTGTCTTATCGCTTAGCGTTTACGGTCGATTTTAGGTCGAGCATCCATGCACTCACCACGCGGTTGTTGAATCACGCTCTCACTTATTCAAAGTCACAAATTAATATTTTTTTAAATTGCCGATCGTAATTCTTAAGCCGATTTTTGTTCGGTGCTGGCATCCATATGCACATAAATATGTCAGTCTCACTAACCTCTTGCTCGACTACGACAATTTGAATATGATTCGATCGAATTGATATTAATGTCTGACAAATAAAGTCGGTTTTCGATTCACATACTTGTCCGTCGAAAGCGTAAACAAACAAATTATACAAAACCACAAATAAAAGAAGAAAAAAAAAACATTTTTTAATGGACGATCTTAATTTCTAACTATAATAAAATAAGGAAAACTTATGTTTTACAAATTACAATTATACATTAATACAAATTTTACAAAAGCAAAAACAAATACATTTTTATTAAATGGACGATTAAATTTAAATTTCTAACCGTAATATAGAAATAAAGTCAGTTTTCGATTCGCACTTTTCGTAAAATTATCGCAGTCAACGAGTCTTCGAATATAAAACGCAACGCATATTACTCCTTCTTAGAGTATTAAATACGTATAACGTATGAAATACTTTAAGAGTACAAAATACGTATAACGTATGAAATACTTTAAGAGTACAAAATA